>JAAALK010000283.1:7392830-7617370 GCA_019279435.1 Zizania palustris | reverse complement strand
TCATTTTCTTGTTCAGAGTAGATGATGCCATAGTCAATGGTGCCTGATATGTAACGAAGAAGATGTTTCACCGCCACCAGGTGATCTTGCTTGGGATTCTCCATGAACCTGCTTACAAAACCGACGGCAAAAGTGATGTCAGGCCGAGTGTGTACCAGATATCGCAGGCTTCCAATCAAACTCCGATACATAGTGACATCAACTTCATCTACATCACTGTTTTTCCTGAGTTTCAAGCACACCTCCATAGGAGTATAACTAGGATTGCAATACTTCAGACCTGCTTTTTCAAGCAATTTTTGAGCATATGCTGCCATGACTGTTTTGATTCACCTTGATTCCGAGATAATATGACAGCAGTCCCAAATCACTCATGCGAAACAACTACTTCATTTCTTCCTTTAAAGTCTTGATCTCTTCTGAGTTGGATATCGTGATAATAAGATATAGACACCGATGATCACCCGCGACGTCGGCACGCCTCGAGTGTACAACCTATGTTCAGTAGAACATCTAATGAAGCCAAGATCACGTATGTTGCAGTCGAGCTTCTGATTCCACGCGCGGGGAGCCTGCTTGAGACCGTATAGTGCCTTCTTCAACCTCAGCACCATGCTCTCATGACCAGTAGCTACAAACCCAGGAGGTTGCAGTACATATACTTCCTCCTACAGATCACCGTTTAGAAATGCTGATTTAACATCCATCTGATATACATACCAGCCTCCGCGCGTCGCCATGGCAAGCACCATCCTCACGAACTCCATTCTGGCTATCGTAGCCAATACTTCAGCGTAGTCGATCCTAGCTTGTTGAATGTATCCCTTGGTGACTAGTCGAGCTTTATACTTGACGATGGAGCCCTTCTCATTCCACTTTAGCTTGTAGATCCATTTCAGACCAATTGGATGATGATCCAGAGGGAGATCGATCAGAGTCCATTTTCTATTCTGCTCAATAGAAGACATTTCTTCCACCATCGCTTGTCTCCAATTCTCATCTTTGCGTGCCTCCTCAAACATGGTGGGCTCGTCCCCGAACACGGGCAGCAGTTCATCATCTGGAGCACACCTAGCCCATCCAGGTGGTGATGACAGACCGAGGACATTGTCGAGGGTGTGGAAGCGTAGAGGTGCGTCGTCGTCATGTTCTGTGTCGAGGTTCGGTGCCCCACCAATTGGCGAGACAAACTCAATCGACTCCCCTGGAAAAAGGAGTGGTAATGTCTAGATGGGCGTGAGAGAATCACAGCTATCTGCAGTCAGCGTAGAAATATGAGATGGCGCTGTAGTTGGTGACACGAGAGAGATTGGTGAAGCAGGCTCTGACGTCACCTCCTCAGCATCACACCCCTTGGAGAAACTAGACTCCACAGGCACCGTCATGTGCTCGATGATGAATGGCTCGATGTAGGCTGCTTCGGAGCCCTGTTGTCCTTCATGCAAGTTCCATGCACAACCTTCATCAAAAATAGCATCACGTGATATGACGACATGCTCTGTAATTGGATTGAAAAACCTGAATGCCTTGGATCCCAGCTCGTATCCGATAAAAACCATCAGTGTACTGCGATCAGCAAGCTTGTTCTGGTGTCTGCTTATATCCATACCACGCTTCAAATGGAGTCATCCCCTCCACGCTTCTCGTCGGTGATCGATTGAGAATGAACATAACCGTCATCACCGCCTCACCCTAGAAGTAGCCTGCAACACTCATCGCCTTGAGCATGCACCTTGAAATGCCCAGCATGGTCTAGTTTTGGCGCTCAATGACTCCATTATGTTGGGGGTATAAGGGGTGGTGAGGTGACGCTGAATTCCTTGCTCAGAGCAGTAGTCGCCGAATGTTTTCACCGTGAATTCCCCACCGCGATCAGTGCGTAAGGTCCGTAGTTTCGTCCCGCCTCCGCCTCCACTCGAGATTGCAGACAGATGATGGCAGTTGAAGCTTCATCCTTTGAGCATAGCAGTGTGAGCCATATGAAGCGGCTCTTGTCGTCGACGGCGAGCAGGAACATGTGTAACGTCCCGATTTTACCAAATCAAAACTTTATTGAATTTCCTCAAAAAAACAATAATAACAAGATGTCCATCATGCGACAATGTACATACGGTCAATCATCCGTAGTTCGCAGACCACATTATTACATAAGTGTAAAATTTAAAAGAAACTAAGAAAATAGGACTACATGATGAACATCTTCTTCAAGATCGTTTTCTTGACTGGGTCGCTACTCAAAACCATCCTCCTCGTAGTACGCCGTGTCTAAAGTGTTTGTCCAATTGGTATGAGTACAAACGTACTCAACAAGCCACCATGAATGCAATAATAATGCAGGGTAATAACAAATGAATGATAATGGTTTAAAGTGCGGAAAAGTACGTTTTTAGTTGCAGCATTTAGTGTAGTCAAATTTAATTATACAGAATGATAAACATGAGCAATGTAATATCATCTAACTCGAGGAGTACATTTTCCCTCCTCGCTCAACAGTCCTTACATGCCAAGTCATCATGCAACACTCATAAATGTAAACTAACCGCGAGTAGTCACGCAACCCGCCCTTGACCGTGGGCTCGGCTTTTCGAAAAGATTTAAACTCTGATCTGAGGTGTACTACTGTACCCACAAGGCACATACTCATCCCACACACCAAAGTGCAACGAGATGACCAATACCATGGGAACTCGTGCCAAGACCTCAGCATGAAATGCTCCAATCCGATAACACCCGCTCTAGGTTTCGCCGGCGCGCCCGGCCACTCCGGGCTAACGTCGCACCCCCTTTTGCTCCACATCGGTACAAGCCACCCGTAGGTGCTTCTTGACCCATCTCCAAGTGGTTCCTCGAGTTGGAACACTCCATACCTTAGTTAGGACTTACCACTAGACTTGTGGTTAGCATGGAAATGTATTGCGATGGATCCCGCAGACCGGTCCTTATATTGCCCCGGGTGCTACCGACCAATGCCCTAGCTTGCACCCGGAACCCACCATGCTTACACACTTAACCAAAACTCCATAACCAATAGAATTCCAGGGATGGGAGAATAACGAGGATCATATAATAGAATCCAAATTTCTATGACTCGTTTTTAACCTATAGCGGTTGTGCCAATACATTGGACACTATCTAATAGTACTAATAATATGGTGACAAGGAGTTTAGGCTCAATAGCATGGCTTGGGTTTGCACTTCAAGGTCAGGGATCTAAATAAATATAATGTAAGGCTTTCAATTTGACTAATGCATGTATAACCTATGAGTTTTAGCGATACTGTAAGAAAACCAGGTTCAATATGCTCAAAAATTTGTTTGGTGACTTGCCTTGCTCAGTGTAGGGTGACGGAGGAACCTCGGGGTAATACTCCGGTTCTTCGACGGCGTCGTAGTCTTCTCGATACGAATGAAATAAGCATTACATTCAATTAAACAATTCAAAACCACACAATAAATATATAGGTTTTGATTGGGTTAAATTAAGGGAAATCAAGTTATTAATCTTTTGAAATCATCATCTAAATTTTTAAGGTAAATTTTGATGGAGTTAAGAATTTTCGAAAAGGAAATAAAAATGTAACATAATGTACTTTAAACTTCCTATTAATAATTAATAAAAAAGTTCTGAATAAACGTACTGTTTTTATTGCATAAACATGAAGAGAATAAAAATATAAATTTTCTGAAATTGAAATGGTCAAATTTGGAGCTAAAATGAGCAAGATATGAATTTTTGAAGTTAAAAAAATTTCTGGAATTTATTTTAAACTGAAAACAGTCGCTGGTCCACGATGAGTCAAACCCACCGTGAACCCGCGCACTGTGCGCGTGAGCCAGATCGCAGATCACCATTGGATCATGATCAGACGCGCGAGGGCGAGTTGGGCGGTTTAAGTGAAAACCGACGGCTGAGATTAAAAGATTGAAACGGTATGCAATGGATGGCCTAGATTTAATACGGGTTTTAAATACCAATGGATGATCCAGATTAAAGCGTATCGCTTCGCTGAGATCTGATGGGCCAGATTAAACCGAGCGATCAGCTTAATCCCGATCGTCGGATCGTGATCGTGCGGTCGTGGATGAATCCAACATGGCACGGGTACTTTACCCATGCCGGTCGTCTTCTCCGGCGACGGCGACGGGCTAGCGGTGACGGCGAGCGACGACGGTCCTATCCGAGCCTAGAAATGGAAGCAGGATAGTGAGGGGAACATGATGGTACCGCTGCGAGGGTCTGAGGTCATCGGGTTGCGGCCGGCAACGAGCGGGGGCGGCAAAGACGTTCGGGTCCTTGTCGGCGATGGGGTTCCGGTGGGTTCCGTCGGTGAAGGAGTGGTGGCCGAGGTCGGGGTGGTGTCGGCGGTCACGATGATGCGGTCGTCGAGGACGGAGGAGGGCTCCAGCGATGGTGAGTGGCGGCTGGAGTGTGGACGGCGGTGTGGCATTAAAAAGTGGAGTCCGAGCATTTCGTTCGGGCTGGGCGCAAATGGACGTGAGGACCGAACACTGCGTTGGTCGGGGGCTTAAATAGGGGAGTCGGCGGCGTAAATGGCTGGTGAATACATGGAAAGCCAAAGGGGCCTTTTCAAATTTTCTGGCGAGGTCTTGCCATGCATGCACGCTGCGATCCCGGGGTTTAAATGCGTCGATTAATAGGGGGAAACGGCCGGCGGATCTCGGGGAGCATTAACGCGGTGTCAATTTTACGGTAGGGGGCCGGCGCGAGCGGATTGCAGAGCTAGAGTTTTGGGCCGGCGAGGTTTGGGGCGACACGAGGAGGAAGACGGATCTGATGGTGAGGGTCCACTATTAGTGGGTGGCTGCGGCAGGGGCGTGGCAACGGTCGGGCCTAACGGGTGGGGTTGGGCTCGGCTGGGGGGGGGGTTGGCACCGACATGTGGGCCTGGTCCGGGTGCGCGCGCGGAGAGAGAGGGGGGTCACTGACGAGTAGGGCCCACTTGGTAAGAGGGGCGTGGGGTTGAGCGGGTTAGGCCGGCCTGTGGAGGGGGAAAGGGGGAAGAGGGGCCCGTTACTACTCAAATGCCTTTTTAAATAAAAATAATTTCTGGAATTTATTTAAAATATTTGGCTGGCTTCCAAGGGTGATAACAATTTGTAAAATTCTCAAAAATAGGTCTTGGTCTTGGGATCTTATAGAAATTTTCTTAGGCTCTGGTTTGGATATTTTCTCTAGGTTTTAGTTTATTTGGGAAGTTTTAGCTTTATAGGAAATTCTAAAATAATCCTTTTCAGAAAAATATAAATAAAATGTATTTTTACCTTTTTGGAAATTTGTGGTGTTACAACATGCGTCACCCTCCTGGAGTCTGTGGTGTGATGGGGCCACATAGATCCACGTGAACCAGCTCAAGGCAATGTGCGGCTCGGAACTTGCTTGTCGCCGGAAACGGATGTCGACGCTATTTCCTGGTCAGGCAAGCATCGCACACATGATCAGTGTGCTCGATCTTTGGCAGACCACGTACCATAATCTTTCTCGCCAGCTCCCTTAGCCCCTGGAAACCGAGGTGCCCAAATCTTGCATGCCACCACCATGCAGTCTCACTGCTCCTTGTCGCCAAGCACACATGCTTGCCAATGTCAATATGAAGGATGTAGAGGTGACTTGGAGAGCGAGGCACCCTCGCCAGGAGCCATCTTCGCTGATCCCAGATGTGCGGGAAGCCTTGGTCGATAACTATCTTGTAGCCATCTTCCTCCAGTTGCCCAAGGCTTACAATATTTGTTGTCATCTTGGGGATGTGATACACCCCTGTGAGCATCTGGTGTTCTCCGTTCTTGAGCTATTCCATGATTCAACTGTTGTTATGTCTGGTGTTTACTACTCTACCTCCACCCTTATGTTGCATCATCTTATTAAGTTTGCTAAACACCTACAGACTTATGAAAATGATAGAATGCTTAGAACTGTAGTTATCCCTATGAAAGACAAATTTCTAAAGTACCGGAGGGACATACCATTACTTTATTCCATTGCATTCATATTAGATCCTAGAGCTAAATTTAAACATTTCTATAGTGTGCTTAGGTTGTTATCTTCTCTTACTGGTACTGATTATTCTGCATATTTAACTGAGGTCAGAGCACATCTCCATACACTTTATAACACATATGATAACAAGTTTGGTGCTATAAGATTGCAGAGACCATCACAGGCAGACAGTACTGGTAAGAAATTCACTGCCTGGGATTTTATTTTGGATGATGATCCATATTCTGGTTCTGGTTCTGGTTCTGGTATGCCTTTCTCCTCTTCCACCCCTTCCACTATGTCCACAAGAACCTCTGCCACATCACTTTTGCATGCTGCAAGCAATCCTGTTCCTGGTACTGGTATAGGAACTGAACTTTCACACTATTTGGATAGTGATCTAGTCAATCAACAATATGATGATAATTTCAACTGTTTGAACTGTTGGCAGGATCATAAACTATCCTTTCCAGTTCTTTCCATCTTAGCTAGAGATGTTCTATCTGTGCATGTTTCTACTGTTTCATCTGAATCTGCATTTAGTCTTTGTGGCAGGGTCATAGAAGAGCGACGACGACGTTTGACTCATGAAATGGTAGAGATTCTATCATGTGTCAAGGATTGGGAAGCCTTTGAAAAGAGGATTCAAACATTTGTGGATGACAAGACATTGAAGGAACTTCAATTTAAATTTGATAATCTCTATCTTGATGCTGATGGTGATGACTGATGAGTTGTAAACTTGTAATGTGTGTTTGTGTTAACTTTGGGATATTGGCTGGGAGCCTCGGACCGGTTGTAAACTTTGATAATGATACTGAAGTTTGTGAAATAATTGATTGAGCTGGGTTGCACTCTTTTTTCCTATCTAGGGTTTCTCACGAGGTGTGAGTTTTACCAAGATAGGTTTTTAATGAGGCAGCCATTGCACCAGCTCAAACTTGTTTACAATTTTGTTTGTTTGATTTCTGTTTTGCAAGTTTTTTGAGTTGTTAATTATACCGTGAAACTTTAAATTCTATTGTGATCTTCAATTCTCATGTGAATTGATCTGGAAATTGTATTTTTTTTCAACATTTTGTTATAAATTTTGAATTTTGAAGTTTGAAATTGTCTCAGATAGTCAGATTGTGAATTGTGTAATGAATTGTTATGCTAGTCTGAATTTTTGTAATTTTAGTGCCTGTTCCAGCACTAGCCCATTGGGCCGATAGTGCCATAGTGCCAGCACGGCACTATTTATTAGACTTAGTGCCGTGTCTGGGCTGCAAACTCGGCACGCCGGGCCGGCACGGCATGACACGAATAAGGTGTAGTGCCTATTCGGGCCGTGCCTAACTGTGCTAGGGCCGTGCTAGTGCCAGGCCGCCCATCTTGCCACCTATAGTCTGTGGTGTGATGGGGCCACATAGATCCACGTGAACCAACTCAAGGCAATGTGCGGCTCGGAACTTGCTTGTCGCCGGAAATGGATGTCGACGCTATTTCCTGGTCAGGCAAGCATCGCACACATGATCAGTGTGCTCGATCTTTGGCAGACCACATACCATAACCTTTCTCGCCAGCTCCCTTAGCCCCTAGAAACCGTGGTGCCCAAATCTTGCATGCCACCACCATGCAGTCTCACTGCTCCTTGTCGCCAAGCACACATGCTTGCCAATGTCAATATGAAGGATGTAGAGGTGACTTGGAGAGCGAGGCACCCTCGCCACGAGCCATCTTCGCTGATCCTAGATGTGCAGGAAGCCTTGGTCGATAACTATCTTGTAGCCATCTTCCTCCAGTTGCCCAAGGCTTACAATATTTGTTGTCATCTTGGGGATGTGATACACCCCTGTGAGCATCTGTTGTTCTCCGTTCTTGCAGGTAGAGGATGGAACCGCGCCCCTCGATACCGACAATAGAGCCATCGCAAAAACGCACCGTCCCACGGATACCAGTGTCGATGTTGGTGAAGGTAGAACGTACCGGCGTCATGTGATTTGTCGCACTGGTGTCGAGTATCCAGCGGGTGCTTTCCCCTTCGCCATTTCCACCGAGTTGGACGAAGTGCCTGTCTTCATCAAGGTGAATAGGGAAGTCTTCCACTTCTGGCGATGGGGTGCCTAGTGGAGTTGAAGGCATCACCGTGTTAACTGATGCCGCTGCGACCACCAGAGTGGCCTCGACCTTCTCCTCCACCTAAACTGCATGAGCCACAACATCACGCTTCTTCTTGTGGCAATCACGAGCCCAGTGTCCCATTTTCTTGCAGTACTTGCATTGTCGTCAGCGATCTCCTCACTGTTGTTGTCTCCACCCCTGGACGGCCTGGAACCTCTGCTCGATCCAACACACCCGTGACCACGCTCTCGCTTTTGATACGAGGATGATCCCTTTGAGTGTCCCACGGATCCCCTACTAGAGACCTGCATCTTCGCTGCAACACATGCGAAAAGTTCATCCTCCGTGAGATTAAGCTTGGCGATGGAGCCGGATCCACCACCAAAATCGCGACACTCTTTAGCCGTCTTGAGCCGTATGATTAGTTCTTCCACGGAGAGTTCACTGAGGTCAAGGAGGGTTTCAATCGAAATCGTGATTTGGTTGTACCTATCTGGTAATCCATGGAACTTACGCACGACGTCCTCTTCTTTGCATGCGTCATTGACAATTGCGAGTTGAAGAACGATCTTGTTGATTCGGATGCCAAAGTCATCTATAGACTCCCCATCGCAGAACTTGAGGGCGTCGAACTCCCGCCGGAGTGTGTTCGCCTTTGCCTTGCGCACACGTTCGACGCCAATGTACATGGTCATGATTGCGTCCCACGCAATCTTAGCCATTGTCTTGCTTGCGATGCTGCCCATCATTTCTGCCGGTACCGCCTTGGTGATGACCACAAGCGCCATGCAATCCTCGACGTAGTCCTCCGTCCCGAGACTTACTACGATCCAGAGACCACGTGCTTGCAGCATCACGCGCATGAGAGCCGCCCAATCGTAGTAGTTCATCTTGGTGAGTGCCAGATAATTTCCAGCACTACTGGTCTCCTTCGTGACCCTGTGAATCACGAGTCCTAGGGTTGGATTTTGTAGTTCAAATGCCATTGGTTTAGGTTAAATATTAGTCTTAACCCTAACCTCCGAACCTCTAGTGATATCATTGAACTTATAAGCATTTGCTTGCCCATCCTTGACCAAGCTTGATAAAGAAATCACGAAATACAAGCACAATACCGTATTATCTATTTCTTATATGTACTTGACTAGGCACTGTTTTCCAACATATGTTAACATGTTCCAGCAAGAACTATGTATTATTCTGAAAATTGAGAAATCAAATATGGACTCTGAAATATACAGACACAAGTATACTTACTGCAACAAATATGAAATATTATGGTTGGCATGGTTTCAAAGGCTACCGTTATGCTAAATAATATATACTTGTTGGTGAGTCAGCTTCCTGGCTGGACAGCAGATCGAGAAGAACAAGCTGAGATACTATTTCAAGGATCCGGCCAGTCCTAACTTGGCCTGCTGCTTTGATCAGGAAGACTGATGCTACTGTCTGCAATGACTGCGAATGCTACAATAATTGCCGTGTGTATCTTGCCTGGAATTACTATGTCATGCTTGCCTAAGCTGATTCCATCGACATACCCAGCAATATATAGTCGTGAATTGAGTCGGGCATATATCCAACCACACACGAAGACCGCTGCCTAGATACAAGCAGGCTACAGTGAACAATACTGGGATTAGCTCTGAAGCAAGTATGCATACGGTGTGGAGCTCACTTGGGTTGGGGCCAACCAACAAGCAGGGGACAATGCTTCTTCCCTCAGTGATTGCTGTTTACTCCTCCAGGGACCAAACACAGCAAAGGCAAAGGCTAAGGACCCAAAGAAGAAAAGGTTACGTCGAGTTACTTTTAAGCGTGAGGACATGTGTTTATCCTAAATACCTCTCGGTGATTTGCTACTTACACTTTATTGACTCACGCAGGCTACTAAACTTATCCAAATTGCTAAAACAAACCTATATTAGTTGCTTTGCACCAGAGTTAACGTAGTTAACCTTTGAACAAACAAAGATACTATAAGTAATAATCAAAACTAGATGTTGGGGCACGCCATTGACGTGCCACCTGTGATGTTCGTTGCGATCGAGGCGCGCCAATAGCGTGCTTGCGTTGATGTTTATTTTACATTTGCGTTCGTCTAGTAAAAAACCATAACTTACTAAAAATATGTAACTAAATCAGATCACGTATTACTTCTCAAAAGACAAATATATATTTTCCAGGTGCACACAAAAATATTAACATAGAGCTGGTAATGTTAGCGGAGCTCGCATTTTTTACAAGTAAATGACAGTTCAGAGCATCTAAATACAAGGTTTTAGTACAACGATTGGTATGGCTATATATGCTAATGGAACAAATTAAACCAAGCTTATCAATTACATTCAGTCACTATGAATGCTTTATTTCAGGAAATAATTAGAAAAACCGGGAAAAACCGGATAAACCTTTAAAACAAAAATTTTTTTTGAGAGGGATTAAATATCCAGAATTTTCATTATCTTGTATAAAAATAATACAAAATAAATATCATATTAACAAATAAACTCCAATCACGCCATTAGTGCTTGTTGTCGATGTGATAGTGAAGAGCCCATTAGCCAACAAGATTGCAGCACACTCATGTGAGACACAGGACACACATACACTCCTGACTATACTACTGAACAGTAGTAGCTAACTCACTTTGGACTCCTGACTCCTAACTATGGATAAGTGATGGAAGTTGGAAGCTCTTTTGCGAAATAACAAAGTGATGTTGCCAACAGAAAAGGGCCATGCATCAAGATGCACAGAATAGGGAAACAACACATAAATTAAAATGAAAATCAAGAAATGTCAATCCTAGCATATCATCATCATTTGACAAAAAGAAGAAGCATGTGCAACATCACATATGGATATATGCACATCCCACATATGAATAAACCATAAGTAATGAGTGCAGTTATCTAGTGATGAACTATCATGCAGAAGTGCATAACCTCAACTGTTACAAAAACATATATACCACTTCCTAATAAATAATATCACATATATTATACACGCGATGCTACCATATTTTGTGTAAGTGTTAATGCCAATTAGAAATCACTGCATGCATCATATTATCCTAATGTCGGCTGCTAGTAAATTATATGGTAAATCTTATGAAAAATATAAAAAGGATGAAAGTACTATTGTGATTTGTTGAAAAATGTCAGAGAAGTGTGTACCTTTTGGGGGAAATGGTTCCACGGATAATTGTTAAGGTGCAAGAGACAACTGATTACATTTGTAAACACCTATAAAGTATTTTCTAGAGTAGAAGTATTTGTTTCTAAGAACAGCTCCAATGGTAAGCTATTTCACTAGCTAGATTTACTCTCTTTCCTATGTGGATAAAAAATGTGGAGAAAAAAAGAATAGCTAGCGACAAGCTAATAGATAGGATATTTCATGTATTCCAAGAAACTGAGTGTATTACGTGTGGGACCAAATACTAGTGATGAGATAAATTATTATTTTATTCTTCTCTCAGCTCCACATCAACTAGGTATTTGAGACAACCATTGTGGATGCTCTAATATTGTCCCGCTTCCTCTGTAGGGCAATGTTTTCCCATGTGCTTCTTGTTGTCGTGTATATCTTATCTATGAAGTACATAAGTAATTGCATGCATGGTTTAATTAATTAAGAAAAAATATTTTATGTACATCTAATGTATGTATGTGCTTGTTAATTGGACTTACCATACTACAGGGATGCCTAAGATATGCAATAGATTGTCACCTTGTATGTATATAAAATTTTCATATAATTAAAGATTTGATTTTAGTAACCATGGGAAGATCAATAGATGATACCCATAGAGGCACAGACATGCATGTCACATTGTTCATAGCATAAGAGGTTATCCCTAACTTTTCAATTAGGTCAATTGCATCTTCACAAATCACAACTAATATGAGACCATTCCAACACAAATTGTACTAGACACAGTATCACCTTACAAGGATCAGTAGTTCGATGCGACATTCTTTGGCCCATTCAACCACAAATCACAAGTAGAATGGAGCTAGCTGAAAATTCTAGACCCATTCAACCACAGATGGCAAGGGCAATGGAACTGCACTTGTTTTCACCATCCAATCTTTTGTTAGTGAAGAGCGAAAAAAGGTTAGCACAGAGCAAGATCGTATTTTCTTCATAGCAACAGGTCGCGAAATCACAGCCGCAGCCAAGAACAACATCACAGCGAGGTGGCGCTGGTAAATTAAATGGTGCTCGCGCGCGGCGGCGCCCTTCACAACTAACAAACTGTCGCTGGTGCAAACACACTGTGCACAAAAATGTACATGGAAGCAAGGGTCGCAGTTGAAGAAGACCTTCAACCGGTCATGTTGAAGAAGAGAACGTGTATTTGTGGCATTAGACTGAGGGCATGGCATGGCATGGAAAGAAAGTTCCAAGGAGAGGGGCATACAGGGGCATACATTGCAATCAATGGCAAATCGTCGAGTGAGCAGGATTGCTGTGTTCCGTTCTCTCGCCATTTCGAAGGCTATGACCATGCTGAGGTCATTCCTGGGACGCCAGAACAACACCTGAGAGGCTGCTTCACCGCCACCTCTGACACCACATAACTGAAACACAACCGTTAGGCTGTAAAGGGTAGGTATTTTAGCTGGTAATATACTTATGACAAAACTTCAGTGAGATGTGACAAAAATTTTGGTGAGACATGACAGTTTATATACTTATGCCATATGAAATACAAGTATTATCTCTGAAATTTCTGGAAGGCATGTTGCAACCATGAAAGTGAAAATGTTGTGTTGATGTCAGAACAGCTGCTTCGATAGTGAACATTATTGTTATTTTGCATGTCTAACTAATAACTATGGAAGACAGATGATGTTCTTGTACCCTTCCTGCATTGATGAGGAATAGAATTCCTTGGCAACCACTGCCTTTCCTTTAGTGAGCCTTATCCAAAGTTTTCCAATATTGAGAACATGAACATATTCTTTTGGCTGATCAATTCCATTCAACTATAGCACAACGACCAGCCATGGAACACAAACTGTTGAGAACTCAAGATACAAAGCCCTAAAGAACCTAATGTGTGTTGAATAAATGGGCTTGGTCCAAATTTATTTGAAGAATAATTCCTGGAAAAATCTCAAAGGCCCACCATGTAGAGGGAGCATGTGAACATTTAGTCCCACCTTGCTAGTTCTAAGAGAGGAAGACCAACTTATAAGGGATGGTGCTCTCCTTGCAACTAGACCCATGTGGGTGAAAGGAGACTAGAGAAACACACGCGCGCGCGCGCGCTCGCCTCGCCTCGCCTCGCCTCGCCGGGCCGGGCCGGGCACGGGCCGGGGGGCGTGGGCGCACGACATGCGCGTGAATGGTCCGCCGAAATCGGCTCCGATTGCTTGCGCAGACGCGGCTCCCTTTTGCCATTTCGTTTTGCTGCTGGTGGAATTTGGAACGGTTCCGATTCATCTTCAGAGCAGTTACTAGTGAAGAATAAAGAGACGTCCTGATCACACGTCTATATCTCCTCCACCAAGCGACGGATCAAAAAGTGGTGGAAAAACAGAAGAACCTTGCCAATCTCTCTGTGTTGTGCTGCCATTTGTAGTCTACTCCGTTCCTCTCATCGGCGTGCACCGTTGAGCGGAAGAGCAGGTCTCCGGAACCCATCGCCTTCAAGATCCTGCACCGGGAGAGGGCGAATAAGGTTTTTGGGAAGCGCTCCACGCGACTGCTCGCTTTCGTCCACCACGGCTCGTCTTCCTCTTCGCTCGAGTGCTGCTCGTCGTCGCCGTCGTCCGGTACCACGCGTCGTCGTCGTGGTACCCGTCCGATCTGTGACTACTTCAACTGTGAACATCCAGTACGTTTCTGATACTTACATGTACAACCTGATACTCACTTGCACCAACCTGTTACTCACTTGCAACAACGTGTTACTCCTGTTACTCACCTGTACCACCTGATACTCACGTGTATCAACCACAACCTGTTACTCACTTGCACCAACCTGTTACCCCTGTTACTCACCTGTACCACCTGATACTCACGTGTATCAACCTGATACACACATGTATCATTTGTTACACAGATTGGTTTCACCATGTTCAGTACATTATTTTTGTTCATGTGTATAGTGTACTGGTCTACCCTGGTTATTCGTATTCATCTGTTTCACATCATGATTTATTTGTGGAATAAGTTAAACCTAATAGTGCTGTTATTTCCAACAATCCAAAAACCTTATTATAGGCACTGTGGTTTTGATATGGCTGGGTTTGCCGATGCACTGAAGCCGGAGAAATTTTCCGGTGTGCACTTCAAGAGATGGCAGATCAAAGTCACTTTGTGGCTAACAGCTATGAATGTCTACTGGGTTAGTAGTGGCAAACCTGAAGGAGATCTTTCTGTTGAAAAAGAGAAAGATTTCAAGGATGCCACTACAATCTTTGTAGGATGCATTCTTAGTGTTCTTGCTGATCGTCTGTGCGAGGTGTATATGCACATGACAGATGCGAAGGAGTTATGGGATGCACTGAATGCCAAATTCGGTGCTACTGATGCTAGCAATGACTTGTATGTCATGGAGCAATTTCATGATTACAGGATGGTTAATAACCATTCTGTGGTGGATCAGGCTCATGATATACAGGCCATTGCTAAAGAACTCGAACTCCTAAAGTGTGCCTTACCCGACACATTTGTGGCTGCTTGCATTATTGCGAAATTACCTTCTTCATGGAGGAGTTTCGGTACTGCACTCAAAAATAAGAGACAGGAATTCTCTGTTGAGAGTTTGATAAGGTCTCTTGATGTTGAGGAGAAAGCTAGGGAAAAGGATGCTGCGGCAAAAGGTGAGGGGCAATCTAGCACCAACTTGGTGCATCAACCCTCAGGCAAGAACAGAGGGAAATTTAAAGTTAAACAAACTACCAACTACAAGAAGAAGAAGAGTAACACAGATGCGAAGCCTTGCTTTGTATGTGGAGAAGTTGGCCATTGGGCCAAGAAGTGTCCACATCGCAAAGGGATGAAAGCTCCTGCAGGACAGACTTCAAAGTCTGTCAATGTGACCATTGGCAATACTGAAGATGGGAACGGGTATGGTAATTTTCCTACCGTTCTTTCAGTTGATCAATCTACCAATTGGTGGGTTGATACAGGGGCTAATGTACATGTCTGTGCTGATATCTCTTTGTTCTCTTCTTACTAGGTCACTCGGGATTCTTCCGTCCTAATGGGGAATGGGTCTCATGCTTCTGTTCATGGTGTTGGCATGGTAGATCTGAAGTTTACTTCGGGAAAGATTGTGCAGTTGAAGAACGTGCAGCATGTCCCTTCTATCAACAAGAATCTAGTTAGTGGCTCCCGTCTGTGTAGGGATGGGTTTAAATTGGTGTTTGAGTCTAATAAAGTAGTCGTGTCGAAACATGGACTATTTATTGGTAAAGGCTACGAATGTGGTGGCTTGTTTCGCTTTTCCCTTTCTGATTTCTGCAATAAATCTGTGAACCATATATGTGGCAATGTTGGTGATGATGTCAATGTTTGGCACTCACGTTTATATCATATAAATTTTGGTTTGATGTCTCGGCTTTCTAGTATGAACTTAATTCCAAACATTTCCATTGTTAAAGGTTCTAAGTGCCATGGTTGTGTGCAGTCAAAGCAACCTCGTAAGCCTCACAGGGCAGCCGATGAGAGAAATTTGGCACCACTAGAACTCGTACATTCAGATCTTTGTGAAATGAATGGAGTGTTAACAAAGGGTGGAAAACGATACTTCATGACGCTAATTGATGATGGGACTAGATTTTGTTATATTTATCTATTAAAAACGAAAGATGAGGCTCTTGACTATTTTAAAATTTATAAGGCAGAAGTTGAAAATCAACTAGAGAGAAAGATCAAAAGACTTAGGTCGGATAGTGGTGGGGAGTATTTTTCAAATGAGTTTGACTTATTCTGTGAGGAACATGGAATTATACATGAGAGAACACCTCCCTATTCACCCGAATCAAATGGGATTGCCGAAAGGAAGAACCGCACCTTGACTGACTTGGTTAATGCCATGTTAGACACTGCGGGATTATTTGAGGCATGGTGGGGGAGGCGTTACTGACCTCTTGTCATGTATTAAATAGAGTTCCTAACAAGAATAAGGACAAAACCCCATACGAGATGTGGGTTGGAAGAAAACCATCACTTTCTTACTTGCGCACATGGGGCTGCTTGACGAAAGTCAATGTACCAATAACTAAGAAGTGCAAGCTTGGACCTAAAACTGTGGATTGTGTCTTTCTAGGTTATGCTCATCGCAGTATTGCCTATAGATTTTTAGTAGTAAAATCTGAGGTACCAGACATGCATGTTGGTACAATTATAGAGTCTCGAGATGCAACATTTTTTGATAGCATATTTCCAATGAAAGATACTCATAGCACTTCTAGTCAAACTCCTGAGATAATTCCCAATTCAATCACACCACCTGAGTTTTCTGAACAAACTCATGAAATTGTCCCTGAGGAGGATGACAGTGAAGCTCCTAGGAGGAGCAAGAGACGAAGGATAAATAAATCCTTTGGTGATGATTTCACTGTGTACCTTGTGGATGACACTCCCACGTCTTTGACAAAAGCATATGCATCTCCTGATGCAGACTACTGGAAAGAGGCTGTCCGTAGCGAGATGGATTCCATTATTGCTAACAGGACTTGGGAGGTGACAGAACGACCTTATGGTTGCAAAGCTGTAGGGTGCAAGTGGGTGTTCAAAAAGAAGCTTAGGCCTGATGGTACTATTGAAAAGTATAAAACTCGACTTGTAGCCAAGGGCTATACTCAGAAAGAAGGCGAAGATTTCTTTGACACTTACTCACCTGTTGCTCGATTGACCACTATTCGAGTACTACTTTCTTTGGCTGCCTCACATGGTCTTCTCGTTCATCAGATGGACATTAAGACAACTTTTCTTAATGGAGAGCTGGATGAGGAAATTTACATGGATCAGCCTGATGGATTTGTAGTAAAAGGTCAAGAAGGCATGGTGTGTAAGCTATTAAAATCTTTGTATGGTCTGAAACAAGCTCCTAAGCAATGGCATGAGAAGTTTGATAAAACTTTAACATCTGCGGGCTTTGCAGTCAATGAGGCAGATAAATGTGTATACTATCGCTATGGTGGGGGTGAGGGAGTTATTTTGTGCCTATATGTCGACGACATACTGATCTTTGGGACAAATATTAATGTGATAAATGAGATCAAAACTTTCTTGTCTCAAAATTTTGATATGAAGGATCTGGGAGTAGCTGATGTAATTCTGAACATCAAGCTAATAAGGGATGAAAATGGGATTACACTTTTGCAGTCTCATTATGTGGAAAAGGTCTTAAGCCACTTTGGCTATATGGACAGTAAGCCTTCTCCAACACCTTATGATCCTAGTTTGTTACTTCGAAAGAATAAGAGAGTTGCTAGGAATCAATTGGAATACTCCCAGATTATTGGATCACTCATGTACCTAGCTAGTGCTACTAGGCCTGACATCTCTTTTGTTGTTTGCAAATTGAGCCGGTTTACTTCTAATCCGGGAGATGATCATTGGCGTGCGCTTGAGAGAGTCATGTCTATCTAAGAGGTACTATGAGTTTTGGACTTCACTATACTGGGTACCCTTCGGTACTAGAGGGTTATAATGATTCAAACTGGATCTCTGATATTGATGAGATCAAAGCCACGAGTGGATATGTGTTCACTCTTGGAGGTGCAGCTGTTTCATGGAGGTCTTGCAAACAGACCATATTGACGAGGTCAACCATGGAAGCAGAGCTCACGGCACTAGACACAGCCACTGTTGAAGCAGAATGGCTGCGTGATCTATTGATGGATTTACCAGTGGTTGAAAAACCAGTGCCAGCTATCCTTATGAACTGTGACAATCAAACAGTCATTGTCAAGGTGAATAGTTCTAAGGATAACATGAAATCGTCTAGACATGTAAAGAGACGATTGAAATCTGTCAGGAATTTGAGAAACTCCGGAGTTATAACATTGGATTATATCCAAACATCTAAAAACCTGGCAGATCCTTTTACAAAGGGATTATCATGGAATGTGATAAACAATGCATCGAAGGAGATGGGTATGAGACCCATGTGAGTTATACTATGGTAGTAACCCAACCTATGTGATCGGCGATCCCGTGAATTAGGACCTGGGAAGAACAAGCCATCAATTAACTGAAGAGAGTAATTCTAACCCACTCTAAGTGAAGATGCAATACTCTCAGAAACTGCTAGGCAGGTTGACGACTGTCTTAATGTGTTCTGTTGGCTATATTAGTGAAGATGCTATCCTGCAGAGCATTCTTGAAAGAACACACCTATATGAGCTCGATTGTTGGTCGCAGTCTATGGAGACTTGGGCAGTCTCCTAGTAAGCTCATGAAGAGACCAAGGAGTATGACTTATACACTCCACCCGAGGGGTAGGCTACTGGCAGCCTAGTATCAGTTAAGACTTTAAGTAAAACTTACTTGCACAAAACTTGCAATTCAAGGCATAGTCCATTGTTCAAGTTGTGAGTGAGTGTAGCTTGAAGCTCTAGATGGATGTTCAACCTTAACCGGTCTCCATCAAAACACTGGTATATAAACAACACAAAAAATCAGGCAAATCTCTGTGGGACTTTGAGCTATGGTGGGGGATTGTTGAATAAATGGGCTTGACCCAAATTTATTTGAAGAATAATTCCTGGAAAAATCTCAAAGGCCCACCATGTAGAGGGAGCATGTGAACCTTTAGTCCCACCTTGCTAGTTCTAGGAGAGGAAGACCAACTTATAAGGGATGGTGCTCTCCTTGCAACTAGACACATGCACGCGCTCGCTCGCCTCGCCTCGCCTCGCCAGGCCGGGCCGGGCTCGGGCACGGGCACGGGCCGGGGGGCGCGGGCGCACGACATGCGCGTGAATGGTCCGCCGAAATCGGATCTAATTGCTTGCACAGACGCGGCTCCCTTTTGCCATTCCGTTTTGCTGCTGGTGGAATTTGGAACGGTTCCGATTCATCTTCAGAGCAGTTACTAGTGGAGAATGAAGAGACGTCCTGATCACACGTCTATATCTCCTCCACCAAGCGACGGATCAAAAAGTGGTGGAAAAACAGAAGAACCTTGCCAATCTCTCTGTGTTGTGCTGCCATTTGTAGTCTACTCCGTTCCTCTCATCGGCGTGCACCGTTGAGCGGAAGAGCAGGTCTCCGGAACCCATCGCCTTCAAGATCCTGCACCGGGAGAGGGCGAATAAGGTTTTTGGGAAGCGCTCCGCACGACTGCTCGCTTTCGTCCACCACGGCTCGTCTTCCTCTTCGCTCGAGTGCTGCTCATCGTCGCCGTCGTCCGGTACCACGCGTCGTCGTCGTGGTACCCGTCCGATCTGTGACTACTTCAACTGTGAACATCCAGTACGTTTCTGATACTTACATGTACAACCTGATACTCACTTGCACCAACCTGTTACTCACTTGCAACAACGTGTTACTCCTGTTACTCACCTGTACCACCTAATACTCACGTGTATCAACCACAACCTGTTACTCACTTGCACCAACCTGTTACTCCTATTACTCACCTGTACCACCTGATACTCACGTGTATCAACCTGATACACACATGTATCATCTGTTACACAGATTGGTTTCACCATGTTCACTACATTATTTTTGTTCCTGTGTATAGTGTACTGGTCTACCCTGGTTATGCGTATTCATCTGTTTCACGTCATGATTTATTTGTGGAATAAGTTAAACCTAATAGTGTTGTTATTTCCAACAATGTGTGTGCCCTTCAATGATTTGAAATACTAATATGGTAGATGACATAGTGAATACTAATGCATGCAAAGAGCAGAAAGCTTTTAGATCATGCCAATACATACTACTTGTTTGGGGAAATAAAATGGAATAAATACTCTGAATTGCAAACCTTACATAACATAAATTATGCAAAATAAATGGGAGAAAGCAGCAAAAGATAGTACAATCATACAATGAACTCACTTTCACATTTCCTTACATGTGTCTCTACATAATCCACCACTCCAGCATCTGCTAACAATGGAAAACACATGTCAGGCATGGAACAATAATCAAGAGATGCAAATAGTTTTATCCAAAAGATGTGTATAGTCAAACAAATAACCAGGGTCTATTGGCCTAGCTGTCTTTGCTACAACAATTTCACCACTAAAATTGATTTCAACTCGCAAATACCATCCAACATCATGTGGTTCGGGAGCATATACTAATATTGTGGCACCTAGAGAAGTTTTAAGGCAAAAAGGTCAGAAGTACTGATGTCCTGATCTACAGTCCAAGATCACAATAGTTGACAAAAACTGTAATCATAAGTTGAAAGTTACCAAATAATGGCAATTATATCTCAGCAGTGAATTAATTCCCTTTTCATTTGCAATTTCTTATTATCACCGATAGGAAAAATGTAGGAAAATTTTCTAATTCGCCACTGTTTTCACTACTACAAACCGTCACTGTAGTGGCGTTGGGCAAAACCACTGTAGTGGCGGGCCATTAGAGTTCCAACAGGATTCTCAACGAATATAAAGAATATTGTCTCCGTAGCAGATTTGAGGATGAGCGGCTACAACACTCATGATTGTCATGTTATGCTTGGGCTATTCCTCGCCATCGCAGTAAGAGGAGTCAAACATTCATTTCTGAAGATGGTGATAACACGCATGTGTCACTTCTTATTCAGGACCTCGAACCTCGAACCGCATGGCCCCAATTGAGCCCCGTGCACCACTGCGCTACTAAGTGTTTCACGTCAATGTAGGAAGAGTATTATATGCTATATATATAATCCCTACCTCTATTAGTAGTGGCGGGCTCGATGACATCAGCATGCCCGCCACTACTAAGGCAGAATGACGTCGGCATGCCCGCCACTGCTAATACACCTATATATACTTTCCACTCCCACCGTCCGAAAACCTAGTTTCATTTTCTAAACCCTAAACTCCCGTGTCGCCCCCCTCCTCCCGTCGCCGCCGTCGACGTCCCGGACCACGTCGCCGCTGCCCTCCGCCCATCGCCGCCTTCCTCGGAGCCCGTCTCGGCACCGCCCGTCGCCGCCATCCAGTCAGTAAATGTTAGATAACCTATCTTTGGTCTTATTTTATTCGAGCTTAGGGTTAAAATGATTTCTAATTGTTATATTAATTTATGCGTGGTAATATAATTTAGTATAATATTACTAGTAGAATGCACTATAACAATAATGTTTTTTAATGTACTATAAAAAAATTCTGAGAAAAAAATTTCCACTATAACAATAATGTTTTTTAATGTACTATAATATTACTAGCTTAGAGTTTTTTAATGTTATATCAATGTGACAAAAAAATTGCAGATGGCTCCTCCTAAGATTGAACCAAACAGTGGATCCTCAGACTCTACATCAAGTGGTGTGTGTGAGGTTTGCAAATGCGGTAAACATAAGGTACATGATGGTATAGTTTGCAGTTGTTTGGCGAAGAAAGTGATTCTCATAATGGACTCCGACTCGGAGGACGACTCGCGATCGCCGCAACCAGATAGGGTAAGTGTTGGCAGACGGAAGAATGATGAGACAACCAGTGGTAGAGGGAAACATGCCGAGGCTAGCGGTGGAAAAGGGAAGCATGTAGAGCAATGCGACAAGAGGAGGAAGGAGGCAAGATCCTCTTTTTATGCAAATTTTATATTTTTATCATCCAATTCAATCATTGATAATAAGTTGTTCTCACTATCGCCGCCGCGTGTATTTTCTTGTTCAGGAACATGGAGAGCAGTTCAGACTGCCTGATGATGCCGAGTTGGTTGAGGATTGGCAAGTTGAGGCTTTTAATCTGTTTAACCAGAAATAGGTTGGGTTTGTGCCGAGGAAGAAGAAGAAGCTCCAAACCATATCTTTCTTTTGGGTTTGACCAGTAGTGCGTTTTGATGTGTAAGCTGGTTTCCCCAGCCTAGACTTGTGTTTGTTTACTTGCTTTCAAATAAACATGATGTGTCAAGCGAGCCCCGCACCACCGCGCTACAAAGTCTCGATCATATCGTAACAACATGTAATAAAAACACACTTAATGAAATAAAAACAGTAAACTAAGGGAGAAAAATACCAATTTTTGCAATTAGAATATTGGTGTTGTATTTTTATTGTACAAAAAGTTTCAATTTCAAAGGAAGAATAAAATATAGATTTTGCTTTCAAACCTCAGTCATTTCTTCTCTAAACCCTAATGCATCCCCGGAGAATCTCATGTTTCTTAATGAAATAAAAAAGTAAAGTGAGGCAGAAAAATACCAATTTTTTAAATTTGATAAGTTATGATGTATTTTTATTGTTAAAAAAATTAGAATAGAAATGTAAAAAAAATGTTTAGATGCTAGCAGCAAGGTTCGAACCTCAAACCGCCTGCAGGCAGCAAGGTTCGAACCTCGAACCGCATGGCACCAAAGCAACCCCCGCACCACTGCGCTACAAAGTGTTTCTCAACATTAGAGCCAACGTATGATAGATAACCCCCACCTCTCATAGTAGTGGAGGTCGGGTATGCTGACGTCACCAGCCCGCCACTTCTATTCCTTTTAGTAGTGGCATCGAGCACCAGTGGCGGGCGGATTAGTAGTGGCGGGCTGGTGACGTCAGCATGCCCGCCACTACTATGAGAAAATAGTAGTGGCGGGCGGATGACGTCATCATGCCCGCCACTGCTAATACAACTATATAAAAGTTTTTGCTCCCGCCGTCCGAAAACCTAGTTTCATTTCTAACTCCCGTGCGCCGAACTTTGCCCATTGCCGCCGCTCCCGGAGCCCACGCCGCCCTCGAAGCCCGTCGTCGTCGTCCCCAAAGGCCGTCGCCGCCAAACTCCACACGTCGCTCCCAAAACCCACGCCACCCTCAGAGCCCGTCGCCACCGAACTCCGCCCGTCGCTCCTGGAGCCATCGCCGCCATCCCCGAAGCCCGTCGCTGTCGTCCCGGAGCACGCGCCGCCACCGTCCCTGGAGCCCGTGTCGCCGCCCTCCACTCGTCGCCACCGTGCTGAAAAAAGGTCAGCTAGTGCCCTTTTTTACTGTTATGGCAGTGTTTACTGTTATCTGCTCGCCGTCGGCCGCCAGATCTGCTGGCCGCCAGCCGCGGTCTCCTGTTCCCCTTGCGCTGCCGGCCGCGGGCTCCGCTTGACCGCTTCCCCTTGCGCCGCCCGGCCGCCGGCCGCCCGGCCGCCTCGACTTCCCCTGATCCCCTCCGTTGTCTGCTTCCCCCTCCCCTGTGCTCCCTCGCCGTAGCAGGCAGCAGAAGGCACGGGCCACAGGCGCAGGGTAGCTCGTTCTTTGCTTCCCCCACTGCTCCCTTGCCGCAGTAGGCAGCAGCAGCAGGCAGAAGGGCACAGGCCGACGGGCGCAAGCAGAGAAGGCAGAGAAGGGCACGGTTGTGTGCTATGGACTTGTGTGAATTGCTATGGACTTGTGTGAATTGTGTGAAACTTTATTTTGCATGTGTGGTTGTGTGCTATGAAGTATGAACTATGAAGTATGCCCTCTGTTTGCTATGGACATGTGTGCTATGGATATGTTTGCTGAAATGCAAAGTGCTTACCTCTGTTTGCTGAATTTAATTGGTCGCCTAGGCGTCCAGTCGGCCCCCTGGCGACTGGTTTCGCCGGGGCGCCATGACAACCATGATTACATTTTTATTTGTATGGTGCTAAACACATAAGTTTGTTTAAATTCTGATTTCTTGATCAGACATAAAGATTAAATAGCAAGTTTGTGATATAGTCTTTAATTTGACTCATTGGAGATAAATCTGTGATTAAGTTTGGAGGAGCGTTGGGTGTTTTGAAAGGGCCATCTAATTCGAAAGAATTTTGTCGAGGCGCCTATTCACCCCCCCTCTAGTTCTTGAGTGAAGTCTTCTATATCTAAGTTATGCCATGAGAAATATTGCATACCACATTACCACTTTTTTAGAACAACTTTTAGAGGCCTATGATGCAAATAGTAATTGAGTTATCTCATGTATGTCATCAAGCCGTGCGACACATCCATTCCTGTCAACAACTTCTTCTTTCTCGTGTTGCTGACAGGGAATGGATGTGCTCACGGTTCCATGGCAGTCATGAACATATTTGAAAAACAACACAAAATATGCTGAGGCCTCAACAACACAAGAGAGAGAACAACACAATCTCCTAACTTGACGATTAATATAGTAGCTTCAGAAGTAATAGCTGACTACTATAGCCAAGAAGAGTTTTCATACATTTCCCACGTCTGACACTGTGATCAGTTTACTACTGCTATTACTTCTGAGGCTATAGTAGTAAACTGATCACAGTGTCAAAGGTGGGAAATGTATGAAAACTCTTCTTGGCTACAGTAGTCAGCTATTACTTCCGAAGCCACTATATTAATTCTCAAGTTAGGAGATTGTGTTGTTCTCTCTCTAGTGTTGTTAAGACCTCAACATATTTTGTGTTGTTTTCCCTCTAATGTTTCATGGCAACAAAATATGCTGAGGCCTCAACAACACTGTGATCAGTTTACTACTGTTATTACTTATAAAGCTACTATACTAATCCTCGATATTATATTCTGCAATTCCTTTTAGAGGCCTATGATGCAAATTGTTATTGAGTTATCTCATGTATGTCATCAAGCCATGAGACACATCCATTCCTGTCAAAGCTTCTTCTTTCTCGTGTTGCTGACAGGGAATGGATGTGCTCATGGTTCCATGGCAGCCATGAACATTTTGAAAGACAACACAAAATATGTTGAGGCCTCAACAACACTGTGATTAGTTTACTACTTTTATTACTTCTAAGGCTACTATACTAATCCTCAAGTTCATCCGGCTAAAGGCCAACATTAGATTCCGCAATTCCTTTTAGAGGCCTATGATGCAAATTGTTATTGAGTTATCTCATGTATGTCATCAAGCCATGTGACACATCCATTCCCGTCAACAGCTTCTTCTTTCTCGTGTTGCTGACAGGGAATGGATGTGCTCATGGTTCCATGGCAGCCATGAACATTTTGAAAAACAACACAAAATATGTTGAGGCCTCAACAACACTGTGATCAGTTTACTACTGTTATTACTTCTAAGGCTACTATGATTAGTATAGTGGCTTCGGAAGTAATAGTCTCTTAACTATGAAAATATGACAATAGACCTTTTTTGCATAACCAAAATTCTGATACATTAGCCTCTTAACTATGAATAGTTTATCTATGGCAGAAGAAGGACGTTCCATCGAGGAGATCATCTACGAGTCTCCCGCAAAAACAAATAAAGAGGGTTCATCTCAAGGATCCTCCGATAGCGAATCTTCGTACCACTCTCCGGACAATGAACATCCAATGGAGCCTAGGAAGAAGAGAACGAGAGAAGACGCCGATGAGGATTACATTCCTGAAGCTCAAGCGGAGGTAATTATTACGTTAGTAACAAGTCAGAGCAGCTTGTAACTGAGGATTACATTCCTGAAGCTCACATTGTCTATCATCATAGGATCGTCCAAAGCGAGGAAACAAGCGTCGATTATTCCAAGTCGAGAAAAGAACAACTATTGTCCCAGCTATTGAGTTAGCTGAGTGAACAGATGTTGAGCCCACTGCCACAACATCGTCTGCAAATGCGAAGAGGAGAGGGAAACTGATGGGGGATTGGTCCCGATCTTCCGCTAGGTAAAGGATAAACTTGGGTTGGTGGAGAATCTCGACGTTGGTGATCCAAGGCTCCGGTCCGACGGATCAAAACCTTGCAATCGTTACACCACTGTCTCCATTGGTTATCAACCACGCAGGACGCGATTGACCTCGCCACGAAGGCTAATTCCTGCAAGCGAACCCAAGAACACAAGCAAGAACAGGAAGGATACAAGTCGAATGCCAAATCACAGACAAAGGATGATAAGGTGAGGTTTCACAAACGCCAATGCAGCAGCCAATCGGTCCGGTGCAAGAGGCGAGATCTAAACACAACAGTGTAGATGCAAACAAAGCAAAACCTAACCCTAAAGGCGGCTGGCGAGAATATATAGGGCGTGGGCAGCCTGTGGAAGGTGAACAGACTTGGGCTGTGGGCTAGAAGACGTACAGACTCAAATTATGGCCAACACGGCCCAGTTCTGTCACGCAGGACTGTTTTAAACACACAGGTCGACTCGAGACTCCAAATGAGACGAAACCAACGGCAAACGATCCGTATTCTCCTCAGCTTTCCAAAAAGTCCAAGAACGCGCCAATCGGACTTCGTATAAGGAAGTTATGACCATTTTGGTGAATGGTGGTCGATGTAGTCCGAACCAGCGAATTCTTGACTTCAAATCGTTCGTGCGGCTCCGTCTTCAACTCCAACTCTTCTATTCCATTTCCCATGTTCCTAAGCAACAAAATATCACTAGTATTCAGTAGCATCCCATCCAAACAAATATAAACAAAGTTGCTAAGGAAAGAATTAACCTCATGGTTCAAGCGACGGGCACGGGCGCGTGTGATTGGTCCTTGTAATTGAATTGTAGGTGGAGGCTCCATGTGTGTATCATGTGAAGTGATGTCCTCATCATCCTCCACCTCTTGAATTGGAGTCGTCCTCGACTCAAGCTCATCGTCAGCTCCCAAATAGGGTTTTAAATCATTAGCACGGGGCATCAATTTAAACTTTCTCAAATCAAGAAAACGATCCTTGCGCAAGTACAACCAAACAAGATCTCCTGGTTTGAAAAACATCTTCTTTCTTCCTTTATTTGTCTTTTGAGCAAAATAGCGTGCCTTCTTTTCTATAACTTCCTTGGTCTTCAGATGCATAGCTTTCACAAACTCTGCACGCTTAGTTGCCTCCATGTTTGCTCTCTCTTGAAAAGGAAGTGGCAGCAAATCAAGTGGTGTGATTGGCTTAAAACCATACACCACTTTAGACGGGCACAATTGTGTTGTTGAGTGAACAGCTCTATTGTATGCAAATTCAACATGTGGAAGGCAGTCCTCCCATTCCTTCAAGTTCTTCTTAATCATTGTTCGCAGCAACATGGAGAGTGTACGGTTTACCACCTCTGTTGGACCATCAGTTTGCGGGTGACAAGTTGTTGAAAATAGCAATTTTGTGCCAAGCGTGGCCCACATTGTCTTCCAAAAGTAACTCATAAACTTCACATCATGATCTGAAACAATGGCTCTAGGCATCCCGTGCAATCTCTCAATTTCCCTGAAAAATAAATCAGCAATATGTGAAGCATCGTTGGTCTTGTGACAGGGAATAAAGTGTGCCATTTTAGAAAACCTATCCACTCTTACAAATATGGAGTCTCTCCCCCTCTTTGTCCTAGGCAATCCCACAATAAAGTCCATGCTAATATCTTCCCAAGGTGCACTAGAAGCAGGAAGTGGAGTATACAAACCATATGGGTTAAGTTTGGACTTAGCTCTATGGTATGTGGCACAACGCTGCACAAATCGTTCAACATCTCTCTGCATCTTTAGCCAATAAAAATTATTGGACAGCAGGGCCAAAGTCTTTTCTCTCCCAAAATGTTCCATTAATCCACCGCCATGTGATTCCTGCAACAACAGCAAACGTACGGACGAATCTGGAACACATAGCTTGTTAGCATGGAACAAGAACCCATTATAAACATGAAATTTTTTCCAGCCTTTCCCATCATTACATTTAGTGTATGGTTCAACAAATTCTTTATCTACAACATACAATTTTTTCAAACTTTCCAAATCTGGAACGTCAATATCAAGTTGAGATAAAAGAACAATCCTACGAGACAATGCATCAGCAACCACACTTTCTTTGCCATTCTTGTATTTCACAATGTATGGGAAAGATTCAATAAATTCAACCCATTTATCATGTCTACGGTTCAGTTTAGCTTGCCCTCTCAAATATTTTAGTGCTTCATGATCAGAATGTATAATAAACTCCATAGGCAAAAGGTAATGTTGGCAAGTTTCGAGCACACGCACTAAGGCATATAATTCCTTATCATAGGTAAAATAACTCAATTGTGGACCATGCAATTTCTCACTAGAATAGGTCACGGGTTTACCTCCTTGTAGCAGCACACCTCCTATTCCAACACCACTAGCATCACATTCTAACTCAACAGGCTTACTGAAGTCGGGTAGCTGAAGTAGAGGTGCACGTGTAAGGCGATCCACTGGTGTGGCAAAAGCTTGTCCTTGTGCTGGCTCCCAAGTAGAAGTAACTCCCTTCTTGGTTAACTCGGGTAAAGAGCCGGCTATGGTGCTGAAATCTTTCACAAAACGCCGGTAGAAACCTGCAAGACCAAGAAAACTACGTACTGCAAGGTTAGTTTTAGTTGCATGCATGACACATCCTTTCAGATTAATAACTTGTGATGAGGAAGGAGAAACAACTTTGTCTTTTTGTTGCCTCGAAAGTGTTTTAGCTACTTGCTGATTTTCAGAAAGTTGTTTGCTCTTTTGTGTGTCCCTAGCACGTTTTTCTTGTTCAAATTTCACAATTTCAGCAGGAGTCATAGGAAGCAATGTAACTTTCTTTCCTTTATACATAAATGTGTACTTATTGCTCCTACCATAGTGTGTAGCATCAGTATCATATACCCAAGATCTACCAAGTAATAGAGAACATGCTTGCATTGGTACTACATCAAAATCAGCAACTCCGAAGTATGTACCAATGGAAAATTCGATGTGAGCAGTTTGTGTTACCTTGACCTTACCGCTATTGTTGAGCCATTGCACGTGGTAAGGGTGTGGATGTGCACGTGTGGGAAGTTGAAGCTTAGTTACCACGTCGAGGCTCACCAAATTGTTGCAACTACCGCTGTCGATGATGACACGCGCACGACGGTTATTAACGAGGAAGAAGGTCTGAAATATATTATTCCATTGTGCCTGGTCGTCCTGGTCCATGTGAGTGCTCAAGTCACATTGTACAATAAGTGCTGCCATGTTAGTGAAAAGACAAAACAACAAAGAATAATCCTTATGTAAACAGCTAGGTGGGGTGGTGGGTGTATGGTGGAAGCAATCCGTCAAGCGCCTTACCCACGCTTGCAAGTGTTCTTACCACGCCGCAGTGAGGTCACAGGCCTGCAGGTGATGAACCAAGTGGAGGGTGGTGTGCAATTGCAAGAAATGAACCTGTCCTGATGTAGCGCCCCGATTTATCAAAATCGAGACATTATTGAATTTCCATAGAAAAACAATAATACAAGAGGTTCATCATGCGACAACGTACATACGATAAAATCCATGGTACGCAGACCATATTTATTACAACATTGTTTTAGTAAAAACAGTAATAAAGTAATTAAACAACGGCATGACGAACGTCTTCTTCAGGATCTTTCTTCTCGACTGGGTTGCTACTCCAGACCGTCTTCAAGATAAGCATCCTCTGTGGGGTCCAACGGGTATGAGTACAAAAAGTACTCAACAAGCCACCGCAAATGCAAATAATAATGCAGGATAATAAACAAGGAAGGATAAAGGCTAACAATGCGGAATAAAGCAATTGCAGTTATGGCATTTAGTGTAATCATATTTTAATCATACGGAAAGTAAATATGAACATCATCAACATCAACTAACTCGAGGAGTACGTTTTACCTCCTCGCACAACGGTCCTTACATGTCAATCCATCATGCACATTCATATTCAAAGTAAACTAACTGGGGGATGTCACGCAACCCGCCCTTGACCGTGGGCTCGGCTTTTCGAAAATATTTAAGACTCTGATCAGAGATGTACTACTGTACCCACAAGGCACGCACTCATCTCAACGAGATGACCCATTTCACGGGAACTCGTGCCAAAACCTCAATATGAGATGTTCCAAGCGATAACCACCCGCTCTAGGTTTCGCCGGCGCGCCGGGCCGCATCCCGGCTAACGTCGCACCCCCTTTTGCGCCACATTGGTACAAGTCACCCGCAGGTGCAACTTGACCCATCTCCAAATGGTGGCCTCGGTTTGGAACAACCCATACCTTAGTTAGGACTTACCCACTAGACTTGTGGTTAGTACGTAAGTGTATTGCAACGGATCCCTCAGACTGGTACTTATAGTGCCCCGGGTGCGACTGACCAATGCCCTAGCTTGCACCCGGAACCCACCATGCATACACTCACAACCATGACTCATCACCAACAGAATTTCCAAGGATAAGAAGTAACGGGGATCATATAATAGAACCTTTTTACTACGACTCATCTTTATCCTATAGCGGCCGTGTCAATACTTTGGACACTAGCTAATACCATTGATCATATGGTGACAAGGAGGTTAGGCGAGATAGCATGGCTTGGGTTGCACATCAAGGTCGGGGGATCCTAAATAAATATAATGTAAGGGTTCGTTTGACTAATGCATATATAACCTATGTGTTTTAGCGATAGTCAATTCAAACATGGGTTCAATATGTTCAAAAGAATTGTTTGGTGACTTGCCTTGTTCAGCAAAGGGAGAGGGAGGGACTTCGGGGAAGTACTCCGGCTCCTCGGCGACGTCGTAGTCTTTTTAATATAAAGTAAAATAAAAAGAACACAACATCCAATCAAACAGTATAACATTACATTATAAACACATAAGTTAAAGTTGGTTTGATTATAAATAAAATAAATTCAATGGTTAACGTTCTGAAATTTATTTCTCCATTAATTTAAAATGAATCTAAATGAATTATTGTTTTTCATAAAAGGGTTTTTAAGTGTGAATAATACTACATTAAGTTTTCTAATCAATTTAATATGAATGATTCAGAGAAAACTCAGTGGTTCTAGTGTTTAAACAGAAAGGAACAATTATATAAATTTTCTGGAGTTTAAATATTTAAATTTGCATTTTAATCCTAAGGGCATTTGAATACTTATTTAAATAAACATGAAAATGTCAAAGTAAACCTACTGTTTTTATTGCATAAACATGTAGAGAATAATTTTATGAATTTTCTGAAATTAGAATGGTAATTTTTAGAGTTCAAATGCATTAGATATGAATTTTACAAGTTTAAAAGCATTTCTGGAATTTATTTTCAAATTTTAAACCCCTCGGGTCCACGGTGAGCCAGGCCCACGGTGAACCCGCGCACTGTGCGCGTGCGCCGGCTCGATCTGGACCGTCGGATCCAGATCCGACGCGCGAGGGCGAGGCGGGACGCGTAAGTCGCGATGGACGGCTAGGATTAAAACGTTCGAACCGGTACCACGTGGACGCACGGGATTAAACGCGGGTTTTAAATACAGATGGACGCACGAGATCGCACCGTACCGCTTCACTCAGATCCGACGGCCAGGATTAAACCGAACAGATGATTTAACCCAAGCGTTGGATCTGGATCGCACGGCCAGGATTGAATCCGGCACAGTGCGTGTCGGGGGGGTAAAGTACCCCTTCTTCCCCGACTCCGGTGATACGACGGCGAGCGATTCCGGCGAGGTCGAGGGCTATCTAGTCTAGCTAGGGCTAAAAACGGAAAGGGGGTACCGAGGGGAACAAAAGGGTACCGTTGCGGTGGTCCGGGGTCGACGGGGTGAGGCCGGCGACGAGCGGTGGCGGCGAAGGTTCTCTGTTCCGAGGCGGGGACGGCGATCCGGCGAGGTTCGTTGTCGACGAAGTGGTGGCCGAGGTCGGCGAGGTCCTGGTGGTCACGATGGTGGCGGAGGCACGGACGGGGACGGTCCGAGGCGACGGCGAGCGGTGGCCGGAGGCGAACCAGAGGGAATGCGCTAAAGCTTGGAGTGAGGGCGTTCTGTGCGTTCTCGCGACGTGTAGGCGTGGGGGTGAAATGCGGGTGGCCTGGGGGTTTAAATAGGGTCGTCGGCGAGGGATAACGGGCGAAGAATACAAGGAAAGCCGAGGGGAGGAGTAATTCGCCGGCGAGGGCTCGGTCAAGCACGCGTAGCGGTGATCCCGTGGCGTAAAGGCGCTGTTTAACGGGGGGAAACGGTCGACGCGACGCGGGGGACCGAGTAATGGCGACGAATTAATGCGGGACGGGCCGGCGAGGCGGATCCGAGGGCGAGGTCGTCGGCCGGCACGATTTGGGGGCGACGGCGGGAGGTTGAAGGCGAAGCTGACAGGCGGGGGCCACTGGCCAGCGAGCGCGAGCGGGCGAGGGTGGCGACTGACGGGTGGGGCCGAGGTGTCGGGTTCGCGCGCGAGGGGAAGGATTCGGCGCCGACAGGTGGGACCGGGCTGTCAGCCAGAGGCGGGCGCGGTAACGGGCTGGGCCGGCCGGGAGAGAGAGAAGGGAGGGGGGAGCCCATTACTGTTCTAATACTTTTCTGAATAAAAATAATTCCAGAAAATAGATTAAAATATTAGGGCTACTTCCAAGGCTGGTAAAAATTTATAAAAATTCTCAAAATTATATTTTGGTCTTAGGATCATATACAAAAAGTTTCACCTCCTGATTTGGTTATCTACTCTATGTTGTAGTTCAAAAGGGTATAAAAGGAAATTAAAAGTATTTTCTGAAATAATAATTCCAATAAATTGAATTTTCTGAAATTAGAATGGTAATTTTTAGAGTTCAAATGCATTAGATATGAATTTTACAAGTTTAAAAGCATTTATGGAATTTATTTTCAAATTTTAAACCCCTCGGGTCCACGGTGAGCCAGGCCCACGGTGAACCCGCGCACTGTGCGCGTGCGCCGGCTCGATCTGGACCGTCGGATCCAGATCCGACGCGCGAGGGCGAGGCGGGACGCGTAAGTCGCGATGGACGGCTAGGATTAAAACGTTCGAACCGGTACCACGTGGACGCACGGGATTAAACGCGGGTTTTAAATACAGATGGACGCACGAGATCGCACCGTACCGCTTCACTCAGATCCGACGGCCAGGATTAAACCAAACAGATGATTTAACCCAAGCGTTGGATCTGGATCGCACGGCCAGGATTGAATCCGGCACAGTGCGTGTCGGGGGGGTAAAGTACCCCTTCTTCCCCGACTCCGGTGATACGACGGCGAGCGATTCCGGCGAGGTCGAGGGCTATCTAGTCTAGCTAGGGCTAAAAACGGAAAGGGGGTACCGAGGGGAACAAAAGGGTACCGTTGCGGTGGTCCGGGGTCGACGGGGTGAGGCCGGCGACGAGCGGTGGCGGCGAAGGTTCTCTGTTCCGAGGCGGGGACGGCGATCCGGCGAGGTTCGTTGTCGACGAAGTGGTGGCCGAGGTCGGCGAGGTCCTGGTGGTCACGATGGTGGCGGAGGCACGGACGGGGACGGTCCGAGGCGACGGCGAGCGGTGGCCGGAGGCGAACCAGAGGGAATGCGCTAAAGCTTGGAGTGAGGGCGTTCTGTGCGTTCTCGCGACGTGTAGGCGTGGGGGTGAAATGCGGGTGGCCTGGGGGTTTAAATAGGGTCGTCGGCGAAGGATAACGGGCGAAGAATACAAGGAAAGCCGAGGGGAGGAGTAATTCGCCGGCGAGGGCTCGGTCAAGCACGCGTAGCGGTGATCCCGTGGCGTAAAGGCGCTGTTTAACGGGGGGAAACGGTCGACGCGACGCGGGGGACCGAGTAATGGCGACGAATTAATGCGGGACAGGCCGGCGAGGCGGATCCGAGGGCGAGGTCGTCGGCCGGCACGATTTGGGGGCGACGGCGGGAGGTTGAAGGCGAAGCTGACAGGCGGGGGCCACTGGCCAGCGAGCGCGAGCGGGCGAGGGTGGCGACTGACGGGTGGGGCCGAGGTGTCGGGTTCGCGCGCGAGGGGAAGGATTCGGCGCCGACAGGTGGGACCGGGCTGTCAGCCAGAGGCGGGCGCGGTAACGGGCTGGGCCGGCCGGGAGAGAGAGAAGGGAGGGGGGAGCCCATTACTGTTCTAATACTTTTCTGAATAAAAATAATTCCAGAAAATAGATTAAAATATTAGGGCTACTTCCAAGGCTGGTAAAAATTTATAAAAATTCTCAAAATTATATTTTGGTCTTAGGATCATATACAAAAAGTTTCACCTCCTGATTTGGTTATCTACTCTATGTTGTAGTTCAAAAGGGTATAAAAGGAAATTAAAAGTATTTTCTGAAATAATAATTCCAATAAATTGAATTTTCTGAAATTAGAATGGTAATTTTTAGAGTTCAAATGCATTAGATATGAATTTTACAAGTTTAAAAGCATTTATGGAATTTATTTTCAAATTTTAAACCCCTCGGGTCCACGGTGAGCCAGGCCCACGGTGAACCCGCGCACTGTGCGCGTGCGCCGGCTCGATCTGGACCGTCGGATCCAGATCCGACGCGCGAGGGTGAGGCGGGACGCGTAAGTCGCGATGGACGGCTAGGATTAAAACGTTCGAACCGGTACCACGTGGACGCACGAGATTAAACGCGGGTTTTAAATACAGATGGACGCACGAGATCGCACCGTACCGCTTCACTCAGATCCGACGGCCAGGATTAAACCGAACAGATGATTTAACCCAAGCGTTGGATCTGGATCGCACGGCCAGGATTGAATCCGGCACAGTGCGTGTCGGGGGGGTAAAGTACCCCTTCTTCCCCGACTCCGGTGATACGACGGCGAGCGATTCCGGCGAGGTCGAGGGCTATCTAGTCTAGCTAGGGCTAAAAACGGAAAGGGGGTACCGAGGGGAACAAAAGGGTACCGTTGCGGTGGTCCGGGGTCGACGGGGTGAGGCCGGCGACGAGCGGTGGCGGCGAAGGTTCTCTGTTCCGAGGCGGGGACGGCGATCCGGCGAGGTTCGTTGTCGACGAAGTGGTGGCCGAGGTCGGCGAGGTCCTGGTGGTCACGATGGTGGCGGAGGCACGGACGGGGACGGTCCGAGGCGACGGCGAGCGGTGGCCGGAGGCGAACCAGAGGGAATGCGCTAAAGCTTGGAGTGAGGGCGTTCTGTGCGTTCTCGCGACGTGTAGGCGTGGGGGTGAAATGCGGGTGGCCTGGGGGTTTAAATAGGGTCGTCGGCGAGGGATAACGGGCGAAGAATACAAGGAAAGCCGAGGGGAGGAGTAATTCGCCGGCGAGGGCTCGGTCAAGCACGCGTAGCGGTGATCCCGTGGCGTAAAGGCGCTGTTTAACGGGGGGAAACGGTCGACGCGACGCGGGGGACCGAGTAATGGCGACGAATTAATGCGGGACGGGCCGGCGAGGCGGATCCGAGGGCGAGGTCGTCGGCCGGCGCGATTTGGGGGCGACGGCGGGAGGTTGAAGGCGAAGCTGACAGGCGGGGGCCACTGGCCAGCGAGCGCGAGCGGGCGAGGGTGGCGACTGACGGGTGGGGCCGAGGTGTCGGGTTCGCGCGCGAGGGGAAGGATTCGGCGCCGACAGGTGGGACCGGGCTGTCAGCCAGAGGCGGGCGCGGTAACGGGCTGGGCCGGCCGGGAGAGAGAGAAGGGAGGGGGGAGCCCATTACTGTTCTAATACTTTTCTGAATAAAAATAATTCCAGAAAATAGATTAAAATATTAGGGCTACTTCCAAGGCTGGTAAAAATTTATAAAAATTCTCAAAATTATATTTTGGTCTTAGGATCATATACAAAAAGTTTCACCTCCTGATTTGGTTATCTACTCTATGTTGTAGTTCAAAAGGGTATAAAAGGAAATTAAAAGTATTTTCTGAAATAATAATTCCAATAAATTGAATTTAATAATATTTTTATTGTTTTGAAAAAATTGGGGTGTTACACCTGACCAAGAGAAAGGTGTAGCTTGGAAGGCAAGTGAGTAGCAAGGATTAGCGATAGTAATAACAGTTAAACCAAGTTCAATAAGTATTCTCTAGTACTCGTCAAAGTTGCTGGCCTTAGTGCTCCCAAGGTGAAAATTCAAGCAATAGAGGGAAACTATGTGCTCAAAACTCAAATAGAAATAACACAGGCCAAATTCAGCTCTCTGCAGATCGGACAAGAGATCGGACAAGGGATCCGACAAAGGATCTGTTACTGCCGCTGATAACTCTGTTACTACCACTGATCGGACAAGAGTTCGGACAAGAGATCGGACAAGGAGAATCTGTTACTGCCGCCGATAATTTTGTTACTACCGCTGACCGGACAAGAGTTCGGACAAGAGATCGGACAAGCAGAATCTGTTACTGCCGCCGATAATGCTGTTACTGCCACTTCTTCTCTTTTTTTGATTTTTTTCTCTCTTCTTTTTTTTTCAATCTGTTTTTTTTTGAACAAGGATGACCAGAGATGCAACCACAAAAATTGGCACCTACAACTGAGGTGGGATGTGGCTCACAAAAATTCAAACAAGTTCGCTGTCCGGCGAGCAAAAACTTTGACCAAATTGGGTCAGGAACACGCTCAAAAAATTTCAGATTTTTCTGCGAAACGAGCGAAAAGTTATGCCTGTTTTACTGAAAGGGGGTCACAAAGAGTCGATGTGGAAAACAAATAGGGTTGTGGAAGGGGGGTTTTTTCGGTGGGGAATTTTTTTTTCTGAGACACAAGAACAACTACTACTCAAACGACACAGAGGGATGACTAAACCAGCAACAAGACTCGACCAAGAACACGAACTCAACAAAGTTAAAACTGAAATTAAAATCGCAAGGCACAAAGGGGGTTCTCGGTGGGGAATTTTTTTGGTGCGGTTTTCTGGACTCTGGGTAAAAACAAAAGCAGATCGAGATTACCTAACGGGAAAACTGAGCTCTGATACCAACTGATGGGGGATTGGTCCCGATCTTCCGCTAGGTAAAGGATAAACTTGGGTTGGTGGAGAATCTCGACGTTGGCGATCCAAGGCTCCGGTCCGGCGGATCAAAACCTTGCAATCGTTACACCACTGTCTCCATTGGTTATCAACCACGCACGACGCGATTGACCTCGCCACGAAGGCTAATTCCTGCAAGCAAACCCAAGAACACAAGCAAGAACAGGAAGGATACAAGTCGAATGCCAAATCACAGACAAACGATGATAAGGTGAGGTTTCACAAACGCCAATGCAGCAGCCAATCGGTCCGGTGCAAGAGGCGGGATCTAAACACAACAGTGTAGATGCAAACAAAGCAAAACCTAACCCTAAAGGCGGCTGGCGAGAATATATAGGGCATGGGCAGCCTGTGGAAGGTGAACAGACTTGGGCTGTGGGCTAGAAGACGTACAGACTCAGATTATGGCCAACACGGCCCAGTTCTGTCACGCAGGACTGTTTTAAACACACAGGTCGACTCGAGACTCCAAATGAGACGAAACCAACGGCAAACGATCCGTCTTCTCCTCAGCTTTCCAAAAAGTCCAAGAACGAGCCAATCGTACTTCGTATGAGGAAGTTATGACCATTTTGGTGAATGGTGGTCGATGTAGTCCGAACCAGTGAATTCTTGACTTCAAATCGTCCGTGCGGCTCCGTCTTCAACTCCAACTCTTCTATTCCATTTCCCATGTTCCTAAGCAACAAAATATCACTAGTATTCAGTAGCATCCCGTCCAAACAAATATAATCAAAGTTGCTAAGGAAAGAATTAACCTCATGGTTCAAGCGATGGGCACGGGCGCGTGTGATTGGACCTTGTAATTGAATTGTAGGTGGAGGCTCCATGTGTGTATCATGTGAAGTGATGTCCTCATCAGAAATGGGAGAAGAACAAGCTGCATACAGCTATCTATGAGGTTGAAGAAGTGCATGTTGATGGGGCTCCAAAGAAGCCAAAAGAAATCACAGCGAAGTGGCGTAACGGCTGTGGATGTCTCGCCAGGGAGCGATGTAAGATAGTTTGGAAAAAATTGGAAGACTGTCCCTGAAGCTACAAAGAACGAATTGTGGCAGCATATAAAAGCGCATTATAAATTCCCGGAAGACCACTTAGAAGACGCTAAAGCTGCCACATTGAAGACTATCGGGAAGGCTCTCCGTACATTTAGGACTAAACTGAACACACAATACCTTCAGAAAGATGAGTCGCCACTCAATGACTACGGCTTTATAACGCCAAATGAATGGAACGAATTCAAAATGCAGCATTGCTCGGAAGAAGCCAAACAAGAGAGCATCATGTTCAAAGAACTTAATAAGAAGAATAAGTTCCCACATAAACTTGGGCCAGGTGGATATAAGGCCAAGGAGGATGAGTGGAATAGAAAGGAGGAGGAGGACCGTGCGGCTGGGTTACCTGAACAGTTTTCAGGTGCTGATCAGCGCACTAAGAGATGGCTCCTAGGTCGAGCTAAAAAACACCCGAGGGCCAATATATGCTCTCCGACTCATGGACTAGTGAAGTATTCCAGAAAGCACAGGAAATCGCTGAGTTGGAGAAGACTGGAAAGTTCAAGCCCGAGGGATGTAATGACCAGCTTACATCTGCTCTCGGAAATGAGGAACATCGAGGGCGCACCAGAGGTGTCTCTTCTATAGCACCCTGGAAAAATACTTTCAAGAAACAGGAGGGTGCCACATACAAGAAGCGTCAAGCACGCACAGACGACACCGCAGAGCGCCGTGCAGAGTGGGAGCGACACTTTTTTGAATTTATTAACGAGAATCCAAACATAATGCAGACTGCAGCGGGACAAATAATTGTGCCAGAGGTACGACTCGACGTACCAAGCAGTGTTGGCTTAGTACAAGACAAATTTCCTGTAAATTATATTAAAGAGGACACACCATGCAGCCTGCATGTACCGATAGGGCGCAAAGGGCATTCCCAAGAGGCTGCACGAGGCATTGCTATGCCTGGGGATTTATTTCACAATCGGCCTATTCGTGCTGACTATACCAAGGTTCAGGTCAATGAGATCACCAACGATAGATTTATTAATGACCCCTTGGATCTTCCAATGCCTGATGAGGGGATTGAGACAATCAGAGATGCTCTAAATAACTTTGTCCTATGGGCGAGCCGAGATATCAAATTACTGCAGACAAGTTCTCAGAGTAAATCACCTATTGTCTCATCACAATCCCCCACATATCTTTCATCTCAGGATGTGCAAAATATAGGATCTTTATCACCTGTTGATGAGCGTGAGATAGAGGAAAAGGCAGAGGAAGAGCCAGTGCCCGATAAAGTGGCAGAAGTGATAGAATCGAAAGTGACTTCTGATCCTCAAGTGACAAAGCCAGTGCCAGTGCTTGAGCCCACTGATGAGCCCAACACAAATGTGCCAGAGCCAGATCGAATGCCAGTGCCAGTTCCAGCTGAGCCTCAAGTGCCAGTTCCGGCTGATCCTCAAGTGTCGGTGGCCAAGCCCATAACAAAAGTGCTAGTGCTAGTTGCCGAGCCTGAAAAACAAGATGCATGCTCAAAGCCAGCAATCCACAAGATAACTGTTCAAGCTGGGTAGTGTTCTGCGCTGAAATATGAGATGCATAAATTTTTTACTACTATGGGGCAAACACATTCTATGCCCGAAGCGGCTCCCATAAAGGCTCCAGTACAAAAGCATGCGGGCTCACTTTCTGTTGATAAATGGACCTACGGAGACGAGGATTATATCGAATACGAACCAGGCAAACCATTATTACCCCAAGGAGTACTTAAGAGTATGCCTTGGATGATGAAAACATTTTATGACTGGTACCTCGAAGCGTCTTCATTAGGAGTAACACAAATAGAAATATTCAACTGCCTAGAGTTTAAGCTTGCACTATTTTTCGACGACTTCCATCGGATGTTTCGTCTGAAGCGAACCGACATCACAAGCATGATGCTCTGGTGCATGTAAGTACTTTATACTTTGTCAATACAAAGCAAAAATAAATAATGTCTTATATTGACTATTGTTTCATAACATATGCAGTTGTAATTCATGCTATGACGAGTCTAATATGTATGGGTACTTGAACCCGTCATTAATAAGCCAAAGTGCGCTGAACCAGATACTAAACCAGAACGATAACAAGTACTGGACTGCGGGTAAGAAAAAATTTCAAAGAAATATGTTCAATAAAGACGAAGACACACTTAAGAAGAACAAAAGGAGTTGTGCCGCGTTGTATATTGTGCGGTGCATGGATCAATGGAAGGATAGAGAAATGATAAGTGGGGCATATAACTTTAAGTAAGTATACCCACTATATCCACTTAATCACGTTTTATCGATTATGAAACTAACATAATCATATATTACTTCTTTCGATAGTGATCATTGGATTGCACTTCTGATATACCCAAAGAGCTCAAGGGTTTATGTGCTCGACTCGCTCGACAAACCCAAAAAATAATATCAAGATATATTAAACGTTATTCAGAGTGCATATAGATACTACGTGGAAAAGTTAGGTGGCCCACATGATCCACAGAGGGCGAAAGATATGCTTATCAGAACCAACTATCCGGTAATATTATATTTTTAAATTTCTTAATTCAATTGATAAAGCCAAACTATATATCGTTCTAACTTTGTCTATTTTGAAGTGTCACAAACAATCTCTTGGTTCCGTGCATTGCGGCTATTATACTTGTGATTTCATGAGCAATAACTTAGGAAAGTTTGGGCGGACAGTATCTGAGGATACTAAAGAAGTAAGTTGATTTCTTGTGTGTTAATCTAATATAACTTGCAGCGTATGTACTTATATTTTACGTATGCAGGCGTCAGGTCCATCAACCGTTGCCCAGAAGAGCCAACTCTCAGAATCACAAATGTACGAAATCATATCAAGGATGTGCCGCTTCACGATGCATGAGATTCTTCATGAGCTTGGAGCATTTTTCGATCCTAAGAGTGAAGTGGCCAAGCATCCAACTCTGTATGATTGGGCCAGAAGATTGAAAAGGCGAACCAAGATATGAGTTGGCCTTCCAAGAAAACATAAACCGCATGAGCATGTATTTGTGAAACAATGGTTAATTTTGAAATTTTGATAGATGTAAACTTTTTAGACTTGATGTGTGATGAAATATAAATTTGTAAATTGATGAGATGTGTTGTTGTTGTTGCTGTGTATGTAGATGGCTGTGTGAAGCATATAATGTAAACTTTGTAAATTTTTGTAAATTGATGAGATGGATGGTTGTTATGTTGATGTGTTGTTGTTGTGGATGTGTATGTGGATATGTGGATGTTTTGATGCTGTGTATGTGGATGGATGTGTGAAGCATATAATTTCTGTGTTTTGGTTTGTGGGATCACAGCATTCTGTGTTATGGGTTATACACAGCAGTGGCGGGCAGATGAGGTAGCTTGCCCGTTACTGCTGTTGACACAGTGGTGGCGAGCGCGCTGACATCATATGCCCGCCACTGCTATTGATAATAGTAGTGGCGGGCAGATGAGGTCAGCGCGCCCGTTACTGCTGTTGACATAGTGGTGGCGGGCGAGCTGACCTCATCTGCCCACCACTGCTATTGACACAGCGGTGGCGGGCGCTCTGACCGCCACTGCTAACCAGCGATAGCAGTGGTGTTAGAGCAGTGGCGGACTGGATGCCCGCCACTATAGGTCATTTTTGCCCGCCGCTACAGTGTCGCTTTGTAGTAGTGTTTTTTAGAAAAAGGATAATGTGAATGAGATGAAGATGTGTTTTGTCAAGGGCGTCAGGACCTAGGGTAGCTGGCCCTTGACTACGGAGTTTGTAGCCACGGTCCATCATCGCCGGCGAGGTTTTGCCCCTCTGCCGTCGGCTTGTTGAGAGAGAGGAGATTAGGAATAATAATCTTGCTTAATTCCAAAAGGTCTGGTTACATGAGTATTTATAGCCTAGAGGCCTAACTAATCTCTCCTAGACTGAAGGCATAAGAACTCTAACTAATCTCTCCTAGACTTAAGGCATAAGGACTCTAATCTTAACTAACCATATCTCTAAGCTTATCTTATCTAATCTTTAACTAATCTTATCTCTAAACTTAACCACCTGCGGAAGCTTCTTCCCGTGCGCGTGCTGCGCGTTCTTTGGCGTGGTGCACGTCACGGCAACGCCTGTACGTGCGCCCCCACATGACATCTCTCCCCCGTCGAGACCCAGCTCGTCCTCGAGCTGAAAGTCAGGATACTTGATGCGTAACTCGTCGAGGTCTTCCCAGGAAGCAGACTCCGCTGGCTTGCCATGCCATCGGACCAGTACCTGCCGAACTCCATGCGCCAAGCGATCCTGCTCGACACTCAGTCGTTCTAGAATCACTGCGCCATCGTGGATAGCCGACAGTGCTGATGGAGAGGCTGGAGGTGCACTGATGAATTCTTGAGTACGCCAACATGGAACACATCATGAAGTCGAGCACCCACGGGTAGTTCCAAGCGAATAGCGACTGCGTTGATGATCTCCACGACATGGTAAGGTCCCACAAAATGGGGCTTCAGCTTCCCTATGGTTGTTCTGGGTAGGGAGGACACCGGTCGTTGCCGGAGTCGAAGGAGTGCCCAATCGCCCACTTGATAAGAGACCTCCCGATGCTGCCTATCCTAATGGAGCTTCTGTGATGCCTGTGCCTGCTCCAGGCGATATCGTACATACGCCAAGAAGGCCTCGCGATCCTCCATGCCTTGGGCAATGGTGGCCACCCGCGTCTCCCCTGGCTCATATGAGAAGATGGAAGGAGGATCTCGTCCATATACCACACATAACGGCGTGTCTCGGAGTGATGTCTGGTATGCGGTGTTGTAGGTGTACATAGCCCATGGCAACCAGCGCAGCCACTGGCGGGGGCGGTCTCCTATGAAACAGTGGAGGTACATCACGATGACGCGGTTGGTGTCCTCCATCTGGCCGTCAAATTGTGGATGAAAGGCTGACGTCATGTGCATCTGGGTGCCCATGAGCCGCATGAACTCGCGCCAGAAAGACGAGGTAAACACCGGGTCGCGGTCGGAAGCAATGGACTGCGGAACGCCATGGAGGCGAACAATGTCGGTGAAGAAAGCCTGTACCACAGACTCTGCCGTGTACGGGTGCGCGAGGGGGATGAAGTGGTAGTACTTGCTGAACCGATCGACGATGCAGAGGATGACCGTCTTCCCGTTCGCCCTTGGTAGTGCCTCCATGAAGTCGAGGCCGATGTCTGCCCAGACGGCCGATGGTACTGGCAGTGGCATAAGTAGTCCTGCGAGGTGTAGGTGCTCCGATTTGTACCACTGGCAAGTAGAACACAGTCGCACGAAGTCCTGCACCAAATGACGCATGTTGTGAAAATGAAAGTCGTGATGAAAGCGGTGAAGCGTGCGGTGGACACCCTCATGCCCATCCTCATGGATGGCCTCCACGATCTCCTATAGCAGCGGTGAGGTGGGAGGGATGTAGAGGCACCCCCCGTAGGAGACCATGTCATCGACCACTGTCCAAAGCACGACGCGTGTACCAGTGCGGACCTCATCATGGATGGCCACCAGAGCTGGGTGTGTGGCCTGTGCTTGACGAAGACGGCTGATGAAATCGAAGCGAGGCACCGAAATTTCCATGAAGGCGCCCTCCTCAGTGTCCCGGTAGAATAGGGTGTCAGCCATAGTGTTTGTGGAGCCGGACTTGTATTCGACAGTGAAATCAAAGCCCAAAAGCTTGCCGACCCAATGGTGTTGTGGAATTGTGGCGAGGCGCTAGTCGAGTAGGTACTTGAGGTTGTAGTGGTCCATCTTGATGGTGAAACGCTGCCCCCATAGGTACGGCCTCCAATACTGAATGGCCTAGACAAGGCCGATGAGCTCTCGCTCATAAGCGGTGAGCGAGCGATGGCGTGGCGCCACCGACCTGCTGTAGAATGCTACGGGGTGACCCTCCTGGACCAGCACTACACCGAAGACATAGGTCAATGCGTCACACTCGACAACGAATGGTTTGGCAAAATTTGGTAGTGTCAGAACTGGGGCCGACGTCACCGCCCCATTGAGTGTGTTGAAAGCTGCTGCTGCGTCATCGTTCTAGGTGAACCCCTCCTTCTTCAGGAGCGCTGTGAGAGGGGTCGCGATGGTGTCGTAGTTGTGGATGAACTTTTTGTAGTACCCAGATGGCCTGCACCTTGGCCGGATCCATGGCCACCCCCGCCGCGGATATGGTGTGTCCGAGGTATGCGATTGAGTCCACGCCGAAAGAGCACTTGGAGCGCTTGACGAAGAGACGGTGTTAGCGGAGCACCGACGGGACTACGCGGGTGGTATGCCCAAGAGGTATTGTATATCAAAATATCGTCAAAGAAGACAAGCACAAACCGGCAGAGGAAGGAGTGCAGCACGTCGTTCATGAGTGATTGGAATGTGGACGTGGCATTGCATAGTCCAAACGGCATGACCAAGAACTCGAAGAAGGCATCATGCGTACGGAACGCGGTCTTGTTGTTGTCCTTCGGCTTCATGCGGACCTGATGATAGCCGTATTGGCGGTCGAGTTTGGTGAAGAAGCAGGCGCCATGTAATTCATCTAGGAGTTCGTTGACGATCGGAATGGGGAAAGCGTCCTTGATGGTGATGGCGTTTAGTGCGAGATAGTCGATGCAGAACCGCTAAGAGCCATCCACCTTCTTGACGAGGAGGACCGGGGAGGAGAAAGCCTAGCTGCTGCGCCGAATAATCCCCTGGTCTAGCATGGATGCACATTGACGCACCATCTCATCCTTGAGCAAAGCGGCGTAGCGGTATGGCCGAACAGCCACCGGTGGCGCCCCCGGCACCAAAGTGATGCTATGGTCACGGCTGCGTGATGGGGGCAAGCCGTGCGGCTCGATGAAGACATCATCGAAGTCCGCCAACAGCTCCTTGAGTAGCTATCTGTTAGCTGTGGTCGTGCTCACGGCAGTGTATGCGGGTCCGCCAGCCCCTGCCAACAGAAGGTGTGGCCCTGGTACATGAATGATACTGCTCGGTTGTTGAAATCCCACACCATCGGCCCAAGCTTGGCAAGCCACCGGGTGCCGACGAGGACGACATCGTACCCCGCCAAGGGCATGACATAGAGATCAGCGGGGAATGAAATGCCTCCGACGATCAGTGGGGAAGCGCGGATGATGCCGACGCACGCGATGCGTTCGCCATTGGCGACCATCGCGGTGAGGCGCGGTCGGTGCTGTAGGGGCAGTCCGGTCCGAAGGGCCGCAGCTTCCGAGATGAAATTGTGGGTGCTGACGGAGTCCAACAGGGCGACGAGTGATGTGGACCCGAGCCCGATCTGTAGTTGCATTATGTCGGTGAAGGTGACCCTAGCTTGGGCATGAAGGGAGAACACGGTCACATCGTCAGGCCACGTGTCCTCAGCGGTCTCTGTGTCTGCCTCGTCGTCCTCTTCCTCACACCTCGTGAGGAGGAATAGGCGTTTGCACACCCGGTATTAGAAGGTACTAATCTCCTCAAATTATATTTAAACGAAGTAGTGGGTTGAGGCCCTAGACCTCATCGGTGCGGCGGAGCCGTAATGGCCGACGCACCAACAAGGCAGGAATTATAGAGAAGGCGAAAGCCTGAACTAAAAATACTCGACAACTCCCTCTAGGCATCGGTCTTGTTTATATAGGAAAAAGACCGATCTAATCTAATACAACTCTAACAAACTTCCATAACTATCTTGACCCTACTTGGACTCCCTAACCACCTGGACTCTTTAATTGAGTTGACTCCCTAACCACCTGGACTCTTTAATTAAGTTCTTGTAGATTGGTGTTGTAGCAATTGCGTTAGCTACAGCACATGTTTTGTATGCGTGTATAAGATGTGTAGAATGAACCTCGAAGGGTTCTCTCAGAAGGAGAAAGGATTTATACTGGTTCGGGCCTCCCCTGGAGGATAATAGCTCTACATCCAGTTTGTGGTGGATTTGACATGGTATGCCTTGGAGTGGAGAAATGAACTCCAGGGTCTCATGGCCCTCTGGAGGAGGTGCCCTGTTACAAGGGCTTGGCCCTGCTTTTATAGGCACACAAGCCAAAGGAAAAGACCGTGATGCCCTCTGTGAGTCCCACACTCATAGGGGCAAAAAGGGGAAAGGAGCTAACTACGATACAAAAGTGCTTTACAGCTTTACAGACGTGTCAAGCAACGTCACTTCTTGTCCAGCTAAATGACAGACTATGGGCAAAGGGGCCCCTAGTACGACTCCTACACCGAAGTGGGGCGTAAATATCTTCTGGGTTCGGAGTAGGGCCGGAGCTCTTCAGGCAGAGGCTGGAAGGGAAGCTTCGAAGTACACTCCGAAGTGGCTTCGAAGCATGCTCCGAACTGGACCTCCGAACTGGACCTCCGAACTGGGCCTCTGAACTGGACCTCCGAACCGGGGCTCCGAACTAGACCTCCGAACTAGGCGTCTGAACTGGACCTCTGAACTGGACCTCTGAACTGGGCCTCTGAACTGGACCTCTGAACCGGGGCTCCGAACTGGACCTCCGAATTGGGCCTCCGAAATGGACCTCTGAACCGGGGCTCCGAACTAGGGCCTCCGAACTGGACCTCCGAACTGGGCCTCCGAACTAGGCCTCCGAACTAGACCTCTGAACTGGGGCATCGGAGCCTTGGCTTTGAATCGGCTGGAGAGGGTCCGGAGACTAGCTCTGAGGAGCTCCGAAGGGAGCTCGAAGGCTAACTCCGAACAAGACCCGGAGGCTAGCTTCGAAGTTAGCCTGAGACTTAGCTTCTGGCAATCTTTAAGGAATATTGAGGGCTTCGAGGTGAACCTTGAGGCTTGGAAACATCTTCTTCGGGAAGGTACAGGCTTCAACAGTGTTGGGCTCCGGGCCGAAGGTCGTCGGAGGCTGACGTCATTTGGCCCCTGTTTAAGGGAAAACTATTCCCCCAACAATTGGGTTGCGCCAAATAGGCTGTCAACCACCCCCTGCAGCGCCAACATCCCCTTGCGGCTAGCACTTGGTATACTGGATCCCCCATCTGACACCCCGTGAGGAGGAATAGGCATTTGCACACCTGGTTGTGTCCCCTGGTGAACTTTTCATCACAATTGTAATAGAGCCCAAGGCAGCGGCGCTCTTCTTGTTCCGTCGTGGTGAGCCGTTGGACGGGGCGACCCTCAATAGAGATGGTCACAGGGGTGGATGCTTTAGCACCTGACGGTGTGGGCAGAATCAGGCAGCCAACCGGTGCTGGCAGCAGAGGGCGGGGCGTCGCCCTTGGTGGGATTACAGCGGTGAACTGCTCCCGGAGTTCAAACTGGCGGGCCAAACTCATGGCTGCGGCCAATGACTTGGGGGTTCTGGATCCGGACGTCAATGCTGAGCGGCAGTTGGAGGCCTCTAGTGAACAATTGAACCCGCTGCGCCTTCGTTAGTGGGCCGACACGGGGAAGGAGCGCTTGGAACCGATCTTGATACTCAGCGGCGGTCCGCAACGAAGGTGTAGCAGCTCCTTGAAGCGACGCCAGGACGGGGTGCCTTCATCCGTCTGAACCTAGATGTACCACATTTGTGCGCCCTCCTCCAAGTTATAGGAGGCCATCCAGACCTTCTCTTCCATGATCCGCTGCTGATGAAAATACGACTCACAACGATTGGTGAAGATCAGCGGATTGGTTTTGCCATCGTAGCGAGGAAAATCCATCTTCTAGAACCTTGGCGGTCAATTGTGGTGATGCTGCCTATCGTGGCTTCCTGTGCCACCTGATGAAGAGGCGGTCTTCTCCTTCTGGAGCTCAGCCACGAACGTCTGCAGGGCTACCACCATCATGGTTAGGGTCTCGATTAGACGGGCCAGGTCGGCAGTGGTTGGTTCGGACATGGCTGATTGGGGTGATGCAGCGGCCAACAGGGGTGTGTGGGGCGGGCTGTTTGGTGGTGCTGCGGTGGAGGGTTGTTGGGGTGGGGCTGATGAAGACCTTGGGTAGCTCGCCCTTGACTACAGAGTTCGTAGCCATGGTTCACCGTCGCCGGTGAGGTTTTGCCCCTCTACCGTCGGCTTATTGAGAGAGAGGAGATTAGGAATAATAATCTTGCTTGATTCCAAAAGGTCTGGTTACATGAGTATTTATAGCCTAAGGCCTAACTAATCTCTCGTAGACTTAAGGCATAAGGACTCTAACTAATCTCTCCTAGACTTAAGGCATAAGGACTCTAATCTTAACTAACCATATCTCTAAGCTTATATTATCTAATCTTTAACTAATCTTATCTCTAAACATAACCACCTGTGGAAGCTTCTTCCCACACACGTGCTGCGCGTTCTGTGGCACGGCGCACGTCACGGCGACACCTGTACGTGTGCCCCCACATGACATGCTTTTTCACTAAAAAAGAGAATGTGGCCTTTTTACTTTGTACAAAAAGAGAGAGAAGGAAAGAGAGAATTCCACCTAAAATAATCTCTTTGTTATATTCTTTTGGGTGTATACGGAACCACTGTATTAAAATATTCGACAAATCCATGGTAGCACCGGTCTGAGTAACTGTGCGTAAGATTGACCCTAGACATTGGAGACCCTCCAAATAAAATAAGGGATATCATTTCCATTTAGTCTTTTGTGCAGTTCCAACTACCAAAAAAATACTCAAAATCAGTAATATGTATGCATTTCTCTATTCTACTGTACAAAAAAACTTACAGACTGGAAATATTTCAGATGTTGGAAAGGAAGGGTAGTAAGCGAGTAACCATCCCAAAACCAACCATCCACCGATGCTCTCCCCAGATTTATTGTCTGTTGCCTTATTTATATTCTTATTGCTGAAGTGCACAATAGGTTTTATCTTCATGTTGTCAGTTCTCTTACTAATTGGCTGAGGCAACAGGTCTCAATTCAAGAAATGTTGAACATAGATTGTGGGCCGATTTAACCAACACAGGATCGGAGGGGGAGTTCCGTCGGACTGATTCAACCACATTGTTCAGGCCAAAACCCAGTGATTGAAGTTTCAAGCCAGTTCATACCATCCCTATGATAGCCAAACGCTTCGACCAATCCAACACTCTGGGCTGGATCGGACCAGGTCAAACGAATGGCCTGTTATGATGGTTCGACAATACTGGTTTATACACACTTATTTCCTTGTCTGTTATGGCTGAACCAAGTAGTACCATAACTTTTTTACACATTAACACAAGCATCTATATACTTAATATTCGCACTAGTCAATCGTGACAAGGTTTCACAGAGACAAAAATGTGCACTGCCTCAATGCTTAATAAAAATCTTCATGTGTTACAACAAATTTTTCAACTTGCTTGCTTATTGGACTCATAGAGTTTCAAAACTTATAGAAATAATAACATTTGTATGAATATCATGCTGAACGCATCTTTGCTTTTGCATTCTATTACATGTTTCACATATAGAGCACACTATGGCACTATGCTGTATGTTTCAACCTTGAATATTAACATATCTTGGTCATGTGAAATAGGTATGACCGTATTAAATTGGAAATAACAGAAGCCAATATTGGTGATGCATACCTCTGTCAAAAGATTAATACAATCTGTGGACCTCTCAGTGAATGTCTTACGCAAAATTTTGGTCTCATTTTCCACATCCATTGCCTAGAGAAGGCAATAAATGAGTCATGAAAGTATATAATAAATAGAATTGCCACATTCCATTCAGCGCACCGAAATAAGTAATAAGCACACCCAATTATACCTTGCTAGGGTAATGAAGCATTTTGATTCTTTGTGCCTCTCTAACTTCATTCTTTAGTTCTTCCGTATCCTTCAAAACAGAAAATAGATACACATTGTAAATTGAGAATATGATATGACTAAGTGTTAGAGTGTTTGTGTTTGGTCCATGTATGGCACTATTATTATCCACCTACCCTTCTAGGGTTGGGTGTGGAATCCATTTTCCCATTCTATCATGGTATCAGACTAGGTTTCACTCCCCCCTGTCTCTCACCGGAAGGCCGCCACCGCTGCTGCCACCAAGGCCGGCGAGCCTCCACCGTCGGCACCGGCCTCCTCCTTCCCTCTTCTCCCCTCCCCTCCCTATCCCTGTCGCCTGGGTGGCTGGCAGGCCGCTGCCACAGCCAGATCTGGCGCCCCCGCTGCCGCCACGACCGGATCTGGCGTCGACGTGGCTAGATCCAGTGTCCCCACCACCGAAAACCTCCCTCCTGCGCTGCTGGCATCCTCCTCCATCGTGGCCACGGGCTGGCAGGCCCCAAACGTGTCGCCGCCTCCTCCTCGGCCTCGGATGTGGGGCTGGCGCACCCCGTGTGCCGCCGTGGCCCTCCCTTCCGCCGCACCACCGCATCTGCTGGCCGGATCTGGCGGCCCCGAGGCCAAATCCGATGGCCCCGCCGCCGGATCCGGTGCCCCCGCCGCTGTCGAGCTCCCCTCCCTGGCCGTCGCCGTCGGGTTGCCCTCTTCCTTCGGGCTAGCCGTCGGAGACCCCTCCTCCCAGGCCGCTGGAGCCCCCTCCTCCCTGGCAGCTGGAGCCCCCTCCTCCCTCCTCTTCGGCGGGCTGGCTGCCACCATAGGAGCCCCCTCCTCCTACCTCACCGCGACGCCGCCGATGGCACCCACGGACTGGTACGCCGCCACCGCCGGTGCTCTAACCCCGTGCGCTTCCATTGCCCTCCCTGCCGCTGCGCCGGCCTGGGATGCCCCGTGCACCGACGCTGCCCTCACAGCTGCACCGCTGCCGCACCAGCGTTCCCTACCGTGCCGCCGGCTTGGTCTCCACCAGTGCAAGACCCACCACCTTCGGTTTGGGCACCGTGGTTCGGTGGGTGGGACCAGGCGGCCCTAGCTCAGTGCACGCTGCCTTAGGTCCGGCCTCCGCCAGTGCAGCACCCACCACCTCTGGTTTGGGAACCATGGTCTGGTGGGTTGGACCAAGCGACCTTTGTGCAGTCCTCTAGCACCTTGGGTTTGACACCGCCCGCCACCACGGACTAGGTGGCCGACTCGGGAGCCTCCTACCACACCACTCCTCACACCGGTTTTCTCTCTTCCAGAAGGCCGCCCCACCCATCTTGCCCATCTTCCATCATGGTTGGCAATGGGTCCTGTCTTCCGGTCACCTCCGTGGGTGATGTGGATTCTTGTGGTTCTTTCCGCCTCCCCAACGTTTTTGTTGCCCCTGATATTGTTCATAATCTTCTTTCTATTCGCCAATTCACCTCTGATAACTCTTGTTCTGTTGAATTTGGCTCTTGCGGGTTGACGGTGAAGGATTTGGCCACATGGCGTCCTCTTCTCCGTTGTGACAGCACTGGCCCTCTCTACACCCTTCACCTTCCGCCCTCTGGTGCCCCCTTTGGCTTCCCCTTCGCCCGTGCTTGCTGCCACCACTTCCTCCACTCTCTGGCACTGCCGGCTTGGTCACCCCAGCATTGATGTTTTGGCTCAGCTTTGTAGTAGCTCATTTGTTTCATGTACTAGGGCTGCTAGTGAGCATATTTTCCATGTGTGTCAGTTAGGTCATCATATTCGTTTGCCTTTTCCTGTTTCTTCCTTGCATACTGTTCAAGCTTTTGATCTTATTCACTGTGACTTGTGGACATCCCCGCTCCTGAGTGTTTCTGGTTTTAAGTACTATCTGGTGGTTCTTGATAATTTCTCTTACTATTCTTGGACTTTTCCATTGCGTTCCAAGTCAGATGTCTTTCCCACACTCACTCACTTTTTTGTTTGGGTGTTCACTCAGTTCGGTGTTACTATCAAGGCGGTTCAGTGTGATAATGGGCGTGAGTTTGGTAACTCCGCCTCTCGGACTTTCTTTCTCTTCAAGAGAGTCCAGTTGCGCATGTCATGTCCCTATACCTCTCCTCATAACGGCAAGGCTGAGTGCATGATTCGCACCACTAAAAATGTTATGCGCTCCATGCTCTTTCAGTCTTCTGCTCCGCATGCTTCTAGGCTGAGAGTCTTCTTACAACAACTTACTTGCTCAACCACCTGCCTTCCAAGGCCACGCGGGCTCCCACTCCCCACCATGCCTTGTTCGATACCTCTCCCTCCTATGCTCACCTTCGTGTCTTTGGGTGCGCCTACTACCCCAACACATCAGCCACTGCCCCTCACAAGCTTGCGCCCCGCTCGACCCTCTTTGTGTTTCTCGAGTACTCCCCCAACCACAAGGGGTACTGTTGCTTTGACCTCTCTTCTCGCTGTGTCCTTGTCTCACGGCATGTGGTTTTTGCTGAGTCGGTTTTTCCTTTCTCTGCTGACTTCACTCCCGCCTCCGACCTTGAGTTGGAGTCCCTGTTTTTGACTGACTCGGTGGTTCAACAACCTTTGTCTTCTATAGGTACACCTCCAGCTGTTCCGGTGACTCTACCGCCGCTTGGCGTGCCTTGTGTGGACACGGGGTTGCCCACCGCGCCATGCGCGGCCCCGCAGTCCTTGGCTGCGCCACACGTGGCTGCTCCACCACCGCTTGGCGTGCATGGTGTGTCCCCAACGTTGCATCCCGTGCCATGCATTGCACCAGAGTCCTCGGTTGTGCCAAACGTGCCCGTGTTGCCACCGCCTGGTGTGCCTGGTGTGGCCCCCCGTGCCATCGCGGCCCCAGAGTCGCCTGCCATACTCGACACAGCCTCGGTCGTGCCACGTGCGGACACGGAGTCCCCTGCTGCACCTACCTTTGTCCCAGAGCCGCCTGCCTTGCCACGTGTGGCCCCAACGCCTTCTTCCCGCTACGCTGACCCTGTGCACATCTACCAGCAGTGCCCGATGGTTACTGCACCGGCCCTCTCTCACGACGAGTCGCCGGTGTACCACCCGCCCATCCTTCACCGAGATCCCCGCCACACCATAGTTGTCATGGCGTCGCTTAGGCATCGCCTAAGCGATGATTAGGCGTCGAGGCGGGATTCCGTGGACACCACGGTGAACGCCTCGCCACAGGGGAGTGTGGCATCCACCACAAGGCATATGGCGTCCGCCTAAGCGGATAGGGCGCCGTATGGACGCCATATGACTTCACGGTGATGCCAGGCGTGGCGGCGGTCTGATGGGCTCAGTGCACGGCGAAGGAACAGATGGGCTTCTGTGAATGGATGACCCGAGCCACGGTTGTAGAGAAAGAAAACCCTAGCTGGCTGGTGCACACCTTTTCTCTCGTCTGTTGCTGTGCGCTGCGCCGCCTCCGCCTGCGCCCTTCCGCCGCCTCCTCCACCGGAGCCTGCCGCTCCCTCCCTCCACCAGAGCCCGCCGGTCCCTCCCTTCGCTAGAGCCCGCCTGCGCCTGCGCTTGCAGGTCTCTTCTGCGGCTCCCTCCATCGACGCAGGGGTCTTCCTCCTGGATCCAGCTTGAAGTGCGCGACTGCGCACTCTAGGCTTCAGCGGCTCTGCGCGTCGACCGTCGAGAGCTGCTTAGTGTTCTCTGTGCGTCGGCTCTTCTCCCACGGTATTCCTCTATATATGCTCTCTAGTCTGTTCTCTGTGCTAGTCTGCTGTAGTGCTGCTTAGTGTTCTCTATGAGCAAGTGTTCTTCACTAGTTTAACTTCTTGAGTAATGTGCTATACTTGGCTACTTGCATCCGGTTGATGAATGATGATTATGGTTGATGAGTTGATTTGGTTGCCTGATTAGTCATGCTTGTTATTTGTTGGCTATATAGGTAGCTAGAACATTTGTGTTGTTAAAGATAAATGGAATAGTTGTTGCTGCTTTGCTGATTATGGATATAGATTATGGAATAGTTATATTACTGAAATTATTACCAATATTGTGATGAACATCATATATTGGTAATAATGTTGCCACAAAATCTGTGAAGTGAGTATGGCGTCACCTCGCCGCACGCCATACTCACCTAAAAGCTGTGAAGGTGGTCCAGCGCCTCGCCTCGCCGCATCGCCGTAACAACTATGCGCCACACTCACCCGATGGTGACTCGGTGGGCTGCTAGGGTTCTTCGTCTAGTTGATCGACCTGTCCTCTCCGCCACCACCGGCCCACAGGTCTCCCCTATACCCTCCTCTGTCCGTGGTGCCTTGGCGGATCCTCATTGGCGTCATGCGATGAAGGAGTATGAGGCCCTCCTGGCCAACCAGACCTAGGACCTGGTGCCGCGTCCTTCTAGTTGCAATGTGGTGACAGGCAAGTGGATTTGGACACACAAGCGCAAGGCGGATGGTACACTGGATCAGTACAAGGCTCACTGGGTTCTCCGAGGCTTCACTAAGTGCGCTGGAGTTGACTATGACGAGTCGTTTAACCTAGCGGTGAAGCCTACTATGGTTCACACTATTCTATCACTGGCTATCTCCCGTTCATTGCCGGTTCACCAGCTGGATGTGAAGAATGCCTTCCTTCATGGTACCTTGGCGGAGACTGTGTACTGTACCCCAAGCTGGTATGCCGGCTCAACAAGTCTCTATATGGCTTGAAGCAGGCTCCTCGAGCTTGGTACTACTGCTTTGCCACCTTCCTGGTGACTTTGGGGTTCAGCGAGGCCAAGTCTAACACGTCTCTGTTTGTCCTCCGCCGAGGTGGTGACACCACCTACCTGCTGCTCTGTGTGGATGACATCGTCCTCACCGCCTCCAGCTAGTCTCTGCTTCAGCAGGTTGTCACCTCCTTGCAGCGGGAGTTTGCTATGAAGGATCTTGGTGTGCTCCATCACTTCCTGGGTGTGACCGTGGAGCCCTGTGATGATGGTCTATTCCTTCACCAGTGCCAGTACACCGTGGATATTCTTTAGTGAGCAGGGATGACTGATTGCAAGCCCTGTTCCACCCTAGTTGACACTTGGGCCAAGATTTCCGGTACCGCGGGTGCACAAGTTGATGATCCTACTGCCTATCGGAGCCTCGCTGGTGCCCTTTAGTATCTCACCTCATATGCAATGCAGCAGGTGTGCCTTCACATGCATGATCCCCGGGACCCGCACCTCACAACTATGAAGTGGATTCTCCGCTATCTATGTGGCTCCCTTGACTATGGGCTCCATCTTCGGCGTTCTCCGGCGTCTGAGCTCGTGGTTTACGCTGACGCCGACTGGGCAGGCTGCCCGGACACGCGTCACTCAACCTCCGGCTATGCTGTCTTCCTTGGCGGCAACCTCGTGTCTTGGTCGTCCAAGCGGCAGCCTGTTGTCTCCCGCTCTAGTGTCGAGGCTGAGTACCTCGCTGTTACCAACGGTGTGGTGTAGGCCTCCTGGCTCCGGCAGCTACTAAAGGAGCTCCACAACCACCTCTCCAAGAGCACTCTAGTCTACTGTGACAATGTCAGTGACATCTACCTCTCCACCAACCCCGTCTAGCACCAGTGTACCAAGCATGTGGAGATCGACCTCCACTTCGTCCGTGATCATGTCGCTGAGGAGCCATACTGAATAGCGTGGGCCTCATGACTCCAGATGTGATGAGTCATTGTCAACGATAGTCAAAGAGGACAGAAGAGAGAGATGATCTGCCGCGTCTGGGCCGCGTGTGACTCAGGTACACGGGCTGCAAGCGACTGTCGGGCAGAGGAGGCCGCGAAGTCGGGCTGGCCCAATCCGGGTACATGGGCTAGGAGCAGCACAGGATCCACTGGACTGTTGACCGGGATTGACTCAGGTACACGGGCGGCGAGTGATTGCCGGGCTGAGGGAGCTGCGGAATCGGGCCGGCCCAATCCGGGTACCCGGTGCGTAGACAGTGGACGCTTTGTCAGTTTCGGCGCAAAACTGACGACCGCTGATCGCGGATCTGACCGTTCTGAGGCGAAGCCGTAGCTGCTACGAAAGCTCCGCATCAGGACAAGTTACCTTTATTTAGGATTTTACTATTTTGCCTTTAGGCCCACAGTATGTCAGTCGAGTCTGTAAAAATATCCTAAGGGCAGTTTAGTCTTTTCCATTTCTTTTCAGCGTCTGTAAAAATCCTAGGGGTATTTCTGCATTTTTCCCATTTATTGGGCTGCCTATAAATAGGCCCCAATACCCTAGAGTTAGGGCACCCTTTTTTCACAGAATTCACTTTACTAATTCCAGAAATTTGGGGGTCAATTTGTTCCCTGTGTTCTTCGTTCTTTTTTCTACCGCCGCCGCCGTGATTTCGGATCTTCACGCTGGCCGGTTGTTAGCAGCAAGAGGCTTAACTCACTGGGAGCCGTGCGTCTAGGCGGCGTGGCGCTCAACGCATCCAGCTGCAGAAGCAAGCTGCGGGCTCCGTTTTTTCTGTTGGCTCGGCGCTGCGAGGCTTTCGGTTGGAGCAGCGCTCAGCGCTAAGCGGCGCACGGGAGCAGGACTTCTCCAGCCAGCAGCATCCAGGCGTAGGAAGAAGCTTCGTCCGTTGTGCCAAGCTAGAAGTCACGCGAAGTTTGCAGCCAGGATTTTTGTGTGACGAATTGATTCGGTGTGGAGATCCACACGGCTACAGCAGGCATCTCTTGAGATATTTTGTAAGTTTGTGTCGCGCCCCGATTTAATAAATCAGGACTTTATTGAAATTCCATAGAAAATCAATAATACAAGACGTTCATCATACGACCACGTACAATACGAGCAATCATTCACGGTTCGTAGACCGCATTAATACAAAAGTGATTAAAGATGAAGAGAAACTAATAAAACAAAGGTCCTAGATGAACGCCTCCTTCCAGTCTCGCCTTGACTGGGTCGCTACTCCAGACCTTCATCCTCCTCGTAGTAGACTGGCTCTGATGTTGTAAGTCAACGGGGTGAGTACAGATGTACTCAGCAAGCCACCGAATGCAAATATAATGCAAGATAATAACAAGGGAGATAGTGGCTAATTTAGCGGAAGCAGCATAAGTGTAAAGCTTTAAATGTGAGCAATTTATTAGTACGGAAAAGTAAACATGTGCATGTGTATCATCATCTTCTAACTCGAGGGGTACAGTCAGCCCCACCTCGCTCAACAGTCCTTACGTGCCATGAATAACTTGAACATTCAAACAATTGTAAACTAACTGCGAGTAGTCACACAACCCGCCCTTGACCGTGGGCTCGGCTTTTCGAAAAGATTAAATTACTCTGATCAGAGATGTACCACTGTACCCACAAGGCACGCACTCATCACCTACACCGAAGTGTAACGAGATGACCCATCACACGGGAACTCGTGCCAAAACCTTCCATATGGTCCTCCCCGACTCAATAGCACCCTCTTATGGGTTTCATATGGTGTCCCGACGCATCGGAGCCCCACCATACCCCCCCTTGAGCCTCGTCGGTACAAGTCGCCCGCAGGCTAGCCCCTTGCCCCCTCCTCTATGGTGCATCAAGCCGGAGTATTCCATACTTCCAGTTAGGACTTACCCATTAGACTTGTGGTTGGTACGGAAGTGCTTTGCAACAGATCCCGCAGACCGGTCCTTATAGTGCCCCGGGTGCGACAAACCAGTGCCCGAGCTTGCACCCGGAACCCACCATACTTATAACCTAGCCAACTCCAACAGAGTCCAGAGATGAGAATAACAGGGAAATTCATATACAGAATCCAGCTATCTACGACTCATTCTTTTTATCCTATAGCAGTTGTGCCGGTACATTGGGCACTAGCTAATATATTTATAGTAGAGTGACAAGGAGTTAAGGCTCAATAAGCATGGCTTGGGTTTGCACACAAGGACGGGGATCTAATAAATATAAGTGTAAGGCTTGAGTATTTGACTAATGCAATATTAACCTATGGGTTATAGCGATAAGTTATTAAAACATGGGCTCAATTATGATCAACTGTTTCCACAGAGATGGTCGATGACTTGCCTTGATCAGCAAAGGGGGATGGAGGAACCTCGGGGTAGAACTCCTGCTCCTCGACGAACTCGTAGTCTTCTCGATACGGAAAATAAACAATACATTTAATAAACAGATAAAATTTCACCAAATATTAAACATACACATTTGTAGGTTTTATTATGTGAAGTAATATTTCTAATATTTCAAGGTTTTGTTAAAACAGTAAAGTTTAATATTTTAGAATTTTCCCAATTTATTTTCTGTATTTTTAATTTTAACCCTAAGGGATTTTTATTCATTTATTTATTAATAATATTTTAAGTAACAGAAACATACTGTTTTTATTGTATTAATGTGTAGAGAATAATATTCTGGTTCTAACAAAATTTGAATGGTGAAATTTGGAGTTAAAATGAGCAAGATATGAATTTTTGAAGTTTAAACAATTTTCTGGAATTTTATTTAAACTAAAAACAGTCTCTGGTCCACGGTGAACCAGGTTCACCGTGAACCCGTGACTATGCGCGTAGACCCGAGCGATCTGGACCGTTGGATCTGGATCCAGCGGCCAGATGCGAGGCGGGGGTTTTAAATGAATTTCAACGGCTCAGATTAAAACGTGACGAAGGGTTACACGTGGACGCCTGAGATCGCTCGGAGGCTTTAAGTGGCGATCGACGGTCGTGATCGCCCGATACCCCTTCGATCAGATCCGAGGGCTCGGATTAAATCCCGAAGGGATTTAATCGTAGCCCTCCGATCGGGATCGGACGGCCACGATCGCGTCCGGCACGGCACGACGTAAGGGGGCGCGTACCCCCTTCGTCTCCGGCGACGGCGGGTTCGGGCGCGGTGGCAGCGGCGGCGGCGAGCGCCTACGTGCCTAGCTAAGGCCAAAAATGGACTGCGGAGGTGATGGGGATCACGATGGTACCTCGGGTGGCGACGGAGGGCGACGGACGGTGGCCGGCGGCGAGGGTAGACGAAGAAGGGTCCTCGGGAGCTCGACGGCGACGGCGTTCCAGTGGGTTCCACGGCCAACGGAGGGGTGGACGAGGACGGGCGATGGTCGACGATCAATCCGGTGGCTGTGGCTAGGGCGAAGGGGGCCGGAGGCGGCGGCGATCGCTCGCCGGAGGTGGAGCAGAACCGAAATTCGAAAGGAGGGCGATGGCGCTCTGTTTTCGCTCGAGGAGGGCTCTGCTGGCGTGGGCTGAGGGCGGTGGTCTCAGGCGGTTTAAATAGGGGGGGTCGCCGTGGTCAGGATGGCAGCAAACCGAGGGGATCCCGAGGGCTCCGGCGATCCCTTACCAAAGCTCCGGGTAGCTTTCCTAAAGCGTAAAAACGCGTTGCTATGGATGGTAAGGTGGCGGCGGCATGCGGGGGAAGTGATCCGAGACGATCCGGGCGATCGCGGGCTGCCGGCGGCGAGGAAACAGAAGGGGATCGCCGGGGAAGGAAAGGGGAGCGATCCCCTTCCATCGGAGACGAAGGTCCTGACAGGTGGCCCCCACCTGTCAGCGACCAAACCAGAAAAGGAAGGGCCGACAGGCGGGCCACGGCTGTCAGTGGGCGAACGCGAGCGCACAGAGGCTGACTGGTGGGGCCGAGGCGGGGCGCGGGCGGGAGGAGAGAGAGGAGGGCGGCGCCGACAGGCGGGCCCCTCCTGTCAGCGAGAGGATGGCGATGGGCTGGGCCAAAAAGGCCGTCGGGGAAGGTTTCGGGGTTGAGGCCCGTTAAGCTTTTCAATTCTTTTCTGATTAAAATAATTCCAGTAATTCATTTATTTGATTAAGGGTCGAATCACTGTTGATAAAAATTTGTAAAAATTCCTAAAATTATATTTTGATCTCTAGTTCATCTCATAAAATTTTCAAGTCCAGATTTTAAGTGTTTCTCCCTGTTTGGCTTTATTTGGGTTCTTTTGGGATTTTTCCTTTATTAATAAATCCAGAAATGATTTAAATATTATTTTCTTTTTACTTTATTCCTTTTAATTTTTGGGGTGTTACAATCCTATCCCCCTTACAGAGAATCTCGTCCTCGAGATTCGGATCAATCCTCGAATAGCTCAGGATGTTGTGCCTTGAGTTCATCTTCTTTTTCCCATGTGGCTTCTTCTACTGGATGATTGCTCCACTGCACTTTGCAGAAGCGGATTACTCGACTCCTGGTGGTCCTTTCTTTGACTTCCAATATCTTGACTGGTTTCTCCACATAAGTCAGATCCTCTTGGACATCCAACTGCTGAAGATCCACTTGCTCCGTGGGGACGCGGAGACACTTCTTGAGTTGAGATACATGAAATACGTCATGCACTCCAGCCAATGAAGGTGGTAATTCCAACTGATATGCGACTTCGCCTTGGCGTCGAATAACGGGAAATGGTCCAACATATCGAGGGGCCAACTTTCCTCTCATGTTAAACCGTTGAGTCCCACGAAGAGGTGTAACCCGAAGGTAGACATGATCTCCTTCTTCAAAGGCTAAGTCTCGACGGCGATTGTCTGCGTAGCTCTTCTGTCGAGATTGGGCTGTCTTGAGTCGGTCTCTGATAATCCGTACTTTCTCTTCGGCTTCACGGAGAATGTCGGTTCCGAATACTTGGGATTCACCAGTTTGGTCCCAAAGGAGAGGCGTTCTGCACTTACGCCCATATAGGGCCTCAAAAGGAGACATCTGTAGACTGGCTTGGTAGCTATTGTTGTATGAAAATTCTGCATATGGCAAGCTCTTGTCCCAAGTGGCTCCAAAATCCAAAACACATGCTCGAAGCATATCCTCTAGTATCTGATTTACCCTTTCTGTTTGTCCATCTGTCTGAGGATGGTAGGCGGTACTAAAATTCAATCTCGTGCCCATCTCTTCTTGGAGGTTCTTCCAAAAGCGAGAGGTGAACTGACTTCCTCGGTCAGACACTATCTTCTTGGGCACTCCATGAAGACATACTATCCTGGCCATATATAGCTCTGCTAGCTTAGGGCCACTGAAGGTCGTCTTGACGGCTATGAAATGAGCTACTTTTGTAAGCCGATCAATGATCACCCATATAGAATCATATCCAAGTTGGGTCTTTGGTAATCCGGTGATAAAATCCATACCGATCTCTTCCCACTTCCATTCCGGTACTTTAAGTGGTTGTAACAATCCTGCAGGTCTCTGATGTTCAGCTTTTACTCTTCTGCAGGTGTCACATTCGGCGACGAACTGGGCAATCTCTCTCTTCATGCTAACCCACCAATATCGTTCCTTCAGATCTTGGTACATCTTGGTACTGCCGGGATGAATGGAGTACAACGTCTCGTGGGCTTCTCTTAGGATAAGAGTCTTTATTTCAGGTTTATCCGGCACACATATCCGAGTTCCAAACCATATGGTGCCATTCTCGTCTTCTGAAAATCCGGGGGCCTTTCCTTGTCTCATATTCTTCTTAATGGCAGCTATATCCGGGTCCTCTGACTGAGCTTCACGAATCTGCTCAAACAATACCGGTTGGGTCTCCAAGGTGGCTAGATAAGCTCTGGTGGTAAATCCAAGATTTAAGTTTTCCATCTCCTTACATAACAAGGGTGCGTGTTCTTGAATCATCATGGCGGTGCAATATCCTTTGCGACTCAAGGCGTCAGCTACCACATTGGCTTTTCCTGGGTGGTAGTGAATACCCAGGTCATAGTCCTTAATCAATTCCAGCCATCGTCTTTGCCTCAAGTTCAGATCTGGCTGTGTGAAGATATACTTCAAGCTCTTGTGATCCGTAAAGATCTCACAGCGATTTCCAACTAGATAGTGCCTCCAAATCTTAAGGGCATGCACTACGGCGGCTAGTTCCAAATCATGGGTCGGATAATTCAACTCATGGGGTCTCAATTGTCTGGAGGCATAAGAGATGACTTTTCCATCTTGCATAAGAACACATCCCAATCCCTGGCGAGATGCATCGCAATAGACATGGAAGTCTTTGCGGATATCCGGTAGGGTCAGTATAGGTGCAGACACCAAACGGGTCTTAAGAGTGCGGAAACTCTCCTCGCATTCAGGAGTCCATTCAAACTTCTCTCCCTTCTGCAACAACTTGGTCATTGGCTTAGCTATCTTAGAAAAATTCTCAATGAACCTTCGGTAATATCCGGCCAATCCCAGAAAACTCCGTATCTCAGATACGTTCGTGGGTGGCAACCAATCCGTGACTGCTTCTACGGTGGCAGGGTCTACTGCGATTCCTTGCGCAGAGATGATGTGTCCAAGGAACTTTACTTCTGCCGTCCAAAACTTGCATTTGCTGTACTTGGCATATAATTGGTGTTCCCTTAACTTTCCTAGGGTTAACCGGAGGTGAGTCTCATGTTCTTCCTGATCCTTGGAATAAATGAGGATGTCGTCTATGAAGACCACGATGAACTTGTCCAGATATTCCATGAATACCTTATTCATCATATTCATGAAGAATGCAGGGGCGTTGGTTAATCCAAAGGACATAACTGTACACTCATATAAACCATAACGGGTAGTGAAGGCCGTCTTGGGTATATCTTCTTCTCGAATCCTCAACTGATGGTAACCAGACCGGAGGTCGATCTTCGAGAATACCGTGGCTCCTTTGAGCTGGTCGAAGAGGTCATCGATCCGAGGCAACGGGTACTTATTCTTGATGGTTACTTCATTCAAAGCGCGGTAATCCACACACATACGCTTTGCCTTGTCTTCTTTCTTCTCGACAAAGATGACGGGAGCACCCCACGGTGATGTGCTTGGTCTGATATAACCTTTCCTTTCAAGATCCTCCAACTGCTGCTTCATTTCAGCTAATTCATTGGCGGCCATCCGGTATGGTCGCTTATAAATAGGAGTGGTTCCGGGCACCAAGTCAATCCTGAATTCGATATCCCTCTTAGGTGGCATCCCTGGTAGATCCTCTGGGAATACATCCGGGTATTCGCTGACTACTGGTATCTCCTCCAAGGTAATCTGATGTAGTCTTGTTCTTCCGGCCTTCATGCTGGGCATCTGGAACGTGACTATAATCCCTTCTTCATTAGTCACCGTTACTTTTCTCTGGGCACATTCTATCACACCTTGGTGCTTATTTAGCCAATCCATCCCTAGAATGAGGTCCAAACCTTGACATTCTATTAGAATGGGGTCGGCCCAAAATATCGTGCCTTGGATATCTACCCATATCCTTGGACTAAAGGAACAAGCGAGGGTTTGCTTTCCCGGGGTAGCTATTAGTACTGGCCTGGGTAGTTCACTTATGTCCAGTGCATTATTTTCCACAAAAGCAGTTGATATAAAGGAGTGGGTAGCTCCGGTGTCAAATAATACCACTGCATGAGATGAATGAACCATAAACTTACCCATGACAATCTCTGGTGCAGCCTGGGCTTCTTCGGCGGAGACGTGGTTCACTTTGGCGCGGACGGCGGGGTTGGAGGTGACTCCTTGAGCTCTCTTGGGGTGGGGGCACTGGTGGGAGTAGTGTCCCTCTTGGCGACAGTTGAAGCATACCACAGGCTTGCCATGCCTGTCTCTCAAGACCTCCGGCTTCTTGGCCGGGGCAACTGGAGCGGTCGGTGCGACTGGAGCGGCGCGAGGTTGACTGGCTCCGGCGTTGGCAGCTGGTGGCGCCGGGCGATACACTGGCCGGGGGTGGTACTGTGGCGCTGGCGGAGGTGGAGCAAAACGGGGTCTTTGGGCCATACCCTGGTTCTGTCTGAAGGCAATCATGCGCTTCTTCTTCAGGTCGACCTTGTTCTGCTGGGTCTCCTGCATGATCGCCTTGTTCACCAACTTCTGGAAGTTGGTGAAGTCTCCAGAGATGAGTTGCAGGGACAACTCATCCTTCAGTCCCCGAAGGAACTTAGCTTGCCTGGCCGCATCAGTACGGACCTCCTCAGGTGCGTACCTGGCCAACCTATTAAACTCGTGTAGATATTCTGTGACAGATCTGCTCCCCTGCTGCAGATCTCTGAACTCTTGTTGCTTCTGAGCAACGATGCCGTCGGGGATGTGAGCGGCACGGAAGGCAGCTGAGAACTCTGCCCAAGTGTGGGCGTGGCCCTCGGGTAGAGTCTCGCGGTGGTTGTCCCACCACTCAGCGGCGGGACCATGTAGCTGGTGGGTGGCGAAGGCCACCCTCTCCTGCTCAGTGCAGGTCAGGAGATCGAGTTTCTTCTCGATCGCCCGCAACCAATCCCCAGCCTCCATGGGGTTGGTGGTGCTCGAGAAGGTCGGTGGGCGGACTCGGAGGAACTCCGAGAGCTGAGTTGCGGGAGCGGGAGCTGGTGTGGCGGGTCGGGGCAGCTCGGGCTGTTGGTGGAGGCGGAAGAAGTGAGCCTGCTGCTCCTGCATCTGCTGCTGCTGCTGCATCTGGTGCAGAAGGGCTGAGACCAACTGGTTTTGCGTGGCCATCATTTCAGCCAAGGTGGGGTGGTTGGCGACCGGGGCCTGCCTCTGCCCGGTGGCTCCCCATTGTGGCAGGTTGCCACTCTCCCCCCCGTTCTGAGGAGCGTCTGATCCCTGGGTGTTGGTCATCCTGGAATTTCCAATGTACACATATTTATTTTGGGTGAACTTATTTATTTCAAAAGGGTACCGTTCTTGCGGTTACATTTATTTATTCTCTCATTCACGCCTTATATTGTGACATGAATGCTAATACAAGCAAAAATGAAAATAACAATCAACCGTAAATACTACGTCTAAGGCAGCTCGGGGGACGGCTCGATCTCGGGCTCGTGGGAGACGGGTGGGGTCGAGGAACTGGACGGTCCGGCGGGTGGTGCACTGCGGGAGATCCTCTTGGGCCTCACTGTGGGAGTCTGGATGGGTTTCTTCCGGCGAGGCGGAAGAGGTGCGATCTCCTCTAGGTCCTTCTTCAACTCCTCGATCTGGTAGCGGAGGTGCGGGTTGGTGGCGACTCGCTGTCGAAGAAGCTCATTCTGACGCCGCAACTCCTCTGCCTCGGCAGCCAACCGGTGTCCCTGCTGGATGCGGCGACGAAGCTCTCCGTTCTCGCGGTTCAGATCCTCCGAAGAGTGTCGGTAGAAGCTGATGGTGTCGCGCTGTCCATTGGCGTCCTGCAGCGCCTCGTAATGAAGATCATCCATGGCCTCCAATAAGCGCATGGTATGTCCAATCGCGGAATGACGCTGGGAGAGGGTGCTGACGAAGACGCTGTGGGGACTCCCTGGAGTGCGAAGAGGCACAAAGCGGAAGTCCGTGTCGTAGAGCTCGCTGTCGTAGATCATCCGGAGCTCGGTAAGTGCCTGGAGAGCGGTGCGCTGACTGGCTACCAGGAAGGTAGGTCCTCCTCCGCGGTAGGTGTGAGCTGTCTGAGGGGAGGGCTGGACGACGACGGTGACCTCGCAGTAGCTTTCTTCCTCGTCGGGGAAGACTCCATGGTACATCGGCTCTTGTTCGAAGCCGAGGAAACTGACGAGCATGCGTAGCTCGCGGATGAATCCGGTCTCGTCACGAAGGTTCCCGTTCACAGTACGGATCGGCATCTACAAAAGAGAGAAAATTTTGTGAAAACCTTAGAAGATGAGAGGATAAGTAATCGTTTGTAAAATATAGTGAATATATAAGTCCTAAGGTCAGGTCTGTTTGGCTTCCTACAGTCAAGTCGGCTCTGATACCATCTTGTCGCGCCCCGATTTAATAAATCAGGACTTTATTGAAATTCCATAGAAAATCAATAATACAAGACGTTCATCATACGACCACGTACAATACGAGCAATCATTCACGGTTCGTAGACCGCATTAATACAAAAGTGATTAAAGATGAAGAGAAACTAATAAAACAAAGGTCCTAGATGAACGCCTCCTTCCAGTCTCGCCTTGACTGGGTCGCTACTCCAGACCTTCATCCTCCTCGTAGTAGACTGGCTCTGATGTTGTAAGTCAACGGGGTGAGTACAGATGTACTCAGCAAGCCACCGAATGCAAATATAATGCAAGATAATAACAAGGGAGATAGTGGCTAATTTAGCGGAAGCAGCATAAGTGTAAAGCTTTAAATGTGAGCAATTTATTAGTACGGAAAAGTAAACATGTGCATGTGTATCATCATCTTCTAACTCGAGGGGTACAGTCAGCCCCACCTCGCTCAACAGTCCTTACGTGCCATGAATAACTTGAACATTCAAACAATTGTAAACTAACTGCGAGTAGTCACACAACCCGCCCTTGACCGTGGGCTCGGCTTTTCGAAAAGATTAAATTACTCTGATCAGAGATGTACCACTGTACCCACAAGGCACGCACTCATCACCTACACCGAAGTGTAACGAGATGACCCATCACACGGGAACTCGTGCCAAAACCTTCCATATGGTCCTCCCCGACTCAATAGCACCCTCTTATGGGTTTCATATGGTGTCCCGACGCATCGGAGCCCCACCATACCCCCCCTTGAGCCTCGTCGGTACAAGTCGCCCGCAGGCTAGCCCCTTGCCCCCTCCTCTATGGTGCATCAAGCCGGAGTATTCCATACTTCCAGTTAGGACTTACCCATTAGACTTGTGGTTGGTACGGAAGTGCTTTGCAACAGATCCCGCAGACCGGTCCTTATAGTGCCCCGGGTGCGACAAACCAGTGCCCGAGCTTGCACCCGGAACCCACCATACTTATAACCTAGCCAACTCCAACAGAGTCCAGAGACGAGAATAACAGGGAAATTCATATACAGAATCCAGCTATCTACGACTCATTCTTTTTATCCTATAGCAGTTGTGCCGGTACATTGGGCACTAGCTAATATATTTATAGTAGAGTGACAAGGAGTTAAGGCTCAATAAGCATGGCTTGGGTTTGCACACAAGGACGGGGATCTAATAAATATAAGTGTAAGGCTTGAGTATTTGACTAATGCAATATTAACCTATGGGTTATAGCGATAAGTTATTAAAACATGGGCTCAATTATGATCAACTGTTTCCACAGAGATGGTCGATGACTTGCCTTGATCAGCAAAGGGGGATGGAGGAACCTCGGGGTAGAACTCCTGCTCCTCGACGAACTCGTAGTCTTCTCGATACGGAAAATAAACAATACATTTAATAAACAGATAAAATTTCACCAAATATTAAACATACACATTTGTAGGTTTTATTATGTGAAGTAATATTTCTAATATTTCAAGGTTTTGTTAAAACAGTAAAGTTTAATATTTTAGAATTTTCCCAATTTATTTTCTGTATTTTTAATTTTAACCCTAAGGGATTTTTATTCATTTATTTATTAATAATATTTTAAGTAACAGAAACATACTGTTTTTATTGTATTAATGTGTAGAGAATAATATTCTGGTTCTAACAAAATTTGAATGGTGAAATTTGGAGTTAAAATGAGCAAGATATGAATTTTTGAAGTTTAAACAATTTTCTGGAATTTTATTTAAACTAAAAACAGTCTCTGGTCCACGGTGAACCAGGTTCACCGTGAACCCGTGACTATGCGCGTAGACCCGAGCGATCTGGACCGTTGGATCTGGATCCAGCGGCCAGATGCGAGGCGGGGGTTTTAAATGAATTTCAACGGCTCAGATTAAAACGTGACGAAGGGTTACACGTGGACGCCTGAGATCGCTCGGAGGCTTTAAGTGGCGATCGACGGTCGTGATCGCCCGATACCCCTTCGATCAGATCCGAGGGCTCGGATTAAATCCCGAAGGGATTTAATCGTAGCCCTCCGATCGGGATCGGACGGCCACGATCGCGTCCGGCACGGCACGACGTAAGGGGGCGCGTACCCCCTTCGTCTCCGGCGACGGCGGGTTCGGGCGCGGTGGCAGCGGCGGCGGCGAGCGCCTACGTGCCTAGCTAAGGCCAAAAATGGACTGCGGAGGTGATGGGGATCACGATGGTACCTCGGGTGGCGACGGAGGGCGACGGACGGTGGCCGGCGGCGAGGGTAGACGAAGAAGGGTCCTCGGGAGCTCGACGGCGACGGCGTTCCAGTGGGTTCCACGGCCAACGGAGGGGTGGACGAGGACGGGCGATGGTCGACGATCAATCCGGTGGCTGTGGCTAGGGCGAAGGGGGCCGGAGGCGGCGGCGATCGCTCGCCGGAGGTGGAGCAGAACCGAAATTCGAAAGGAGGGCGATGGCGCTCTGTTTTCGCTCGAGGAGGGCTCTGCTGGCGTGGGCTGAGGGCGGTGGTCTCAGGCGGTTTAAATAGGGGGGGTCGCCGTGGTCAGGATGGCAGCAAACCGAGGGGATCCCGAGGGCTCCGGCGATCCCTTACCAAAGCTCCGGGTAGCTTTCCTAAAGCGTAAAAACGCGTTGCTATGGATGGTAAGGTGGCGGCGGCATGCGGGGGAAGTGATCCGAGACGATCCGGGCGATCGCGGGCTGCCGGCGGCGAGGAAACAGAAGGGGATCGCCGGGGAAGGAAAGGGGAGCGATCCCCTTCCATCGGAGACGAAGGTCCTGACAGGTGGCCCCCACCTGTCAGCGACCAAACCAGAAAAGGAAGGGCCGACAGGCGGGCCACGGCTGTCAGTGGGCGAACGCGAGCGCACAGAGGCTGACTGGTGGGGCCGAGGCGGGGCGCGGGCGGGAGGAGAGAGAGGAGGGCGGCGCCGACAGGCGGGCCCCTCCTGTCAGCGAGAGGATGGCGATGGGCTGGGCCAAAAAGGCCGTCGGGGAAGGTTTCGGGGTTGAGGCCCGTTAAGCTTTTCAATTCTTTTCTGATTAAAATAATTCCAGTAATTCATTTATTTGATTAAGGGTCGAATCACTGTTGATAAAAATTTGTAAAAATTCCTAAAATTATATTTTGATCTCTAGTTCATCTCATAAAATTTTCAAGTCCAGATTTTAAGTGTTTCTCCCTGTTTGGCTTTATTTGGGTTCTTTTGGGATTTTTCCTTTATTAATAAATCCAGAAATGATTTAAATATTATTTTCTTTTTACTTTATTCCTTTTAATTTTTGGGGTGTTACAGTTTGAGCACGCAAACCGAGGATACCATGGCTAGTTTTTAATGATTTGTTTATCTGTTTGTGTAGCATTTTAATCAGGTTTCTAGATCTTATTAGTCCATGATCATTTTTGGCACATCATTTCAGTTGCTACACGTCTCTTTGTGATTATTTCCTAATCTTGCATAGGGAAACGTGCCTAATCATGTGCTTGACTTGTTGTCCAGATTAGTACTTCACGTTAACGTGGTTAAATTCCTTCTTAATCTGTGTACTGTTTTATATCTGTTAGAACATCAGTTTATCATCTTCATGAATGTTGGTCTGATTGAATGCCTGTGAGTTAATTAATGTGTTAAATCTGCCTTTAAGCACTGTGTTGGTGTTTCTTCGATTAGGACACCGGTTGTTTTTAGGCTAGATCTTTTGAGGCTCTGTTGTTCTGTTTACTTTTCCTTGCTAAGTCTGTCGAGGTGCGTTGGGTATTGGGAGCAGGCCATTGATTCGAAAGAATTTTTTAGGCGCCCATTCACCCCCCCCTCTGGTCGCTACTTTCGGTCCTACAAGTGGTATCAGAGCCTGGTTAGGGTTTTTCCATACCTTAACCGGTTCTAAACCCCAGTAGTGATCATGACGTCTCCTGGCAAGGTCCCGTTCTTGGAAGCTTATGGCTATAATTATTGGAAGACTCGCATGCGAGCCTATCTCATGAGCCAAAGCTCGGACATCTGGGACATTTGCGTTCACGCTACGTTTGTCATATTGCCAGTTGCTGAGCGTGATTCTCCTGGTATCATCGCCCAGCATGTGAACAATAGCAAAGCAGTGAACATCTTGTTTTCTGGTTTGGGTCCCACTGAGTTTGAGCGTGTGAGCCATCTCTCCACTGCGAGAGAAATCTGGGCGACCCTCCAGGCACACCATGAGGGGACAGCTCAGGTCAAGGCTCGGCTCTATCAGACCTACCGGCGTGAATATGAGAACTTCACACAAAAGCCGGGTGAATCTGTTGAAGCGTTGTTTGGTCGTTTTCAGTCGATCATAAACAAGCTTCGGGACAACAAAGCTGAGGGTGTTCAGTTAGTCTCAGATCACGAACAGGCGCTCAAGGTTCTCCATACCTTGGACCCAAAGATCTGGGAGATCAAGGTATCCTCTATCATTGAGAGCACTTCTTATGATACCTTGACCATTTCTGATTTGTTTAGCAAGCTGAAGGCCACCGAGGTTGATACCCAGTTCAGATCAAATCTCACTGGCTCTGGATCAAAGTCTCTGGCCCTTGCTACACCTTCTGTTGATCCTTCTTCTGTGAGTTGTGTTGGGTTCTCTTTGATGTCTATCACTGAGGATCAGCTTGAGTCGTTGGGAGATGATGATTTGTGTCTTTTTAACAACCGGGTGCGTCGTGTCTATGATAAGAGGATGTTCAAAAGACACGGCACAAAGACCGGATGCTTTGAGTGTGGTGATCCAGGACATTTCATCGCCGACTGCCCCAAGCGCAATGGCCACAAGAAGGGCACCGGTGGTGGCTTCCACGACTCCGGCAAGCACGACAGCTCCTCCTTCAACAAGGGCAAGCCAAAGACCAGATTCTTCAGAAAGGCCCTGAAGGACTACCGGCGAGAGAACAAAAAGCGAGACAAGGCCTTCTTCGCTGAGATGGAGAAGAGCTACTCCAAGCAGTCCACATCTTCTTCCTCTTCATCGAGCTCGAGCGATGAGGAGATCATCATCAGGAAGGGGAAGGACAAGGACGATCCAGCGGGCCTTTGCTTCATGGCCTTCGGTGACAGACCGAAGAGCCGCTCACATCAGCGCCGAAGATCCCGCAAGAGTTTCTGCTCAATGGCTCTTGGGGATAAGAAAGAGAAGAGCTCCTCCGATGACTCCGACGACGACGACAACGAAAAGGTATCATCCTATGAACGCGAAATCGTTGATTTACTTGAAAGCAATCGTCAGGAGTTAAAGTATCGGGAAAAACTGCTTAGAGGGGCTAAGAAGAGGATAGATGAGTTAGAGAGTGAGCTTGCCGTGGCCAACGGCAGAATTGAGAGTCTATCTTCTTCCCCTTGCTTGGGTGATAGCAGTGAGTGCCCAAAGTGTGAGGTGCTTCTGTGTGACCTGTCGACTCTGAAGTCCAGGTACACAGAAAGGGTTGATGAGAGGGACGCTTTGGCCACTGAGCTTGAAAGCGCTCAGCTGGAGCTGAAAGATGCTCAAGCCACTGTCGTCGTACCCTGTGCTGATTGCCCATCTCATCTTGCTAGTTTAGCTGAGCTGAAAGCCAAGGGCGATGAGCATCTAGGTGATTTGGAGAGGATGAGAGCTGAGCTAGCGCAGACTAGGCTAGAGCTTGAGACATTGTCAGTTCCACCCACTGTCTGTGAGAACTGTCTGTCTCTTAGAATGGAGTTGATTAAGCTGAAAGCCGAGAAGTCTGTCCAGATAGATAGCGAGTGTGAGACCTGCTTGTCTCAGGTGGAGGTTCTAGCTGTCTTGAGAGAGGAGCTAGCTGATTCTCAGAATGAGAACTTTTACCTCCGTTCTATCCTGAGTTGGATCAGTGCCAGAGAGCCTCAGCTCGGCATGATGATCCAGCAGTTCAAGAGGCAGGATGGGTTTGGGGTAGGTTACACCTATACCAAGGCTGACTTTGAGAGTGCCATTAGCCGGGCAGTGGAGTGGAGTAAAATGACTCCTGAGCAGAGATATCCCAAGACCCATTCCACTGAGTCTTCCCAGGCTTGTCAGCCCAAGGATGGAGTGATCCATGAACCACCCAAAGCTCCACCCAAGAAACCCATCTGGGTTCCAAAGCCCAAACTTCTCCACACTTCTCTAGACTCTCTTCCTGGACCCTCTCAACCCAAGAAGCCGACACCAAACATCACTAAGCCCAAGAACCCCAAACCTCAACCACATTCCAAGAAGCCCACTTACCATTCCGAGTATTGTCAGAGAGACGGGCATCTTGCGGAGTTTTGCTTCAGGAGGAAGCGGGTTGAGAGAGCAGAACGTGCTCGTGGTGGTCAGGAGCAGTTCTACCAACAGGGTGGTAGACTGAGAGTTCCTCGACGCGGGGAGAGGCTGGAGGCCAGGCCGCGTCGTGTAGGTGGTGGTAGGGGAGACGGCTTTCATGCCCGTGCTCCAGATGGTGGTGTCCGTTCCAACAGAGCTCCAGGCCGTTTTGGCTACGGTCCTGGACCTCGTGGCCGAGGTTTTAGGCAGAACCGAGGACCGCGCTTTGAGCCGCGTTTTGGTCCAAACTTTTCTGATGATTTCTGCTTTCCGTCTTTTGAGCAGATGGCTCGACACTAGTTTAGCTCTTTTGCTAAACCTGGTGCCGGACCATTTGCTCCCACTTACAGCCACTGACTGTGCAGGACCGAGGACTGGAGGACGTTTGGATCATGGACTCAGGATGCTCTCGCCACATGACGGGACATCGCAGATGGTTCTCCAGTCTCACTCCCCCGAGCTCCAAAGAGTACATCACTTTCGGGAACAGTGGTCAAGGGAAAGTAAGTGGCATTGGCTCAATTCGCATTTCAGACCATTTTTCTTTGAAGAACGTTGCTTTGGTTGGAAATTTGAACTTCAATTTGATCTCTGTTTCGCAACTTCTTGAGGATGGTTTGGAGGTGCGTTTTAAGAAGGGCAACTCTTCTGTGATTGATTCTAGAGGGTCTTTGATTTGCCAGATCTTACCTTTCGGTAAAGTTTTTCGAATTGACTTCTCTAGTTCTTTTGGTCCTTCTCGCTGTTTGATTGCTAGATCTTCTTCAGAGCTCTGGAAGTGGCATAGGAGGTTAGGTCATTTGAGTTTTGATCTGCTAGTTAGGTTGAGCTCTATGGACCTCATCCGAGGATTGCCCAAGCTTAAAATGGAGAAAGATTTAGTTTGTCATCCCTGTCGTCATGGGAAAATGGTTGCCGCTTCTCACTCACCTGTGACTCAGGTGATGACTTCGTATCCGGGCGAGCTGTTACACATGGACACTGTCGGTCCAGCTCGGGTACGCTCAGTCGGTGGGAAGTGGTACGCACTTGTGATTGTTGACGACTTTTCTCGATTCTCGTGGGTTTTCTTTTTGGAATCTAAGGATGAAACTTTTCAATTTGTTCATGACCTGATTTTGAAGCTGAAGAATGAGAACAATGGTCGGATGCGAGCAATTCGCTCCGACAACGGCTCTGAGTTCAAGAACTCTCAGTTCGTCAGCTTCTGTAGTGATCAGGGTCTTGACCATCAGTTTTCTGCTCCTTACACTCCCCCACAGAATGGCGTTGTGGAACGAAAGAACCGCACGCTAGTCGAGATGGCTAGGACGATGCTCGATGAGCACAGGACTCCTAGGCGCTTTTGGGCTGAAGCCATGAACACGGCTTGCTATCTGGCCAACCGCATTTTTCTTAGAGCTTACCTAGGTAAGACCTCATATGAGTTGCGGTTTGGCAGACAGCCCAAGGTGAGTCACTTGCGAGCGTTTGGCTGCAAGTGCTTTGTGCTCAAGAAGGGAGGGCATTTGGACAAGTTTGAGTCTCGTTGCTGGGACGGAGTCTTTCTTGGTTATGCATTGCATTCTCGAGGTTTCCGTGTTTGGAACCTCGAATCCCAGCAGCTTGTCGAGACTTGTGAGGTTTCTTTTGATGAGTCCTTGCCTTCTTTAACTCCTTCTTTTGAGCTTTCTGGTGATGGTGAGCTCGGAGAGTCCATCTTCGAGGAAGATGAGGATACTCCAGCTGCTGATGAGGGTGGGCCTTCTGCACCTCCTGCAGAGCCCACACCTTCTGAGACTTCGACTGAGGACGAGGGCGGACCTCTGATCACTTCTTCCACTTCGATCGAGCCCCCTCAGTCGAGTCCAGAGGTGCCAACTGCTGACTCCGGTGAGGTGACTTCAGATCACCAGGGATCCCGAGCAGTTCAGCGTGATCACCCCTCAGAGCTCATCATCGGTGATGTGTCTTCAAGAACTTTGCGTTCGTCTGTTGACTCTCTTGCTGTGTTTGCTGAATCTGCTTTTGTTGCATCTTTTGAGCCCAGAGACATTTCTCATGCTCTTTCTGACTCAAACTGGATTAATGCCATGCAAGAAGAGCTTGAGAATTTTGTCCGCAATCGGGTTTGGACACTAGTAGAGCTGCCACCAGGTTGCAACCCCATAGGCACCAAGTGGGTGTTCAAGAACAAACAAGGTGAAGATGGGGTTGTGGTGCGCAACAAAGCTCGACTAGTTGCCCAGGGTTTCTGCCAGAAGGAAGGTATTGATTTTGAAGAAACCTTCGCTCCTGTTGCCCGTCTTGAGTCCATTCGCATTCTTTTAGCTTTTGCCACTTCGAAGGGTTTTAAGCTTTTTCAAATGGACGTCAAGAGTGCTTTTCTGAATGGGTACATAGAGGAGGAGGTTTATGTTAGGCAGCCCCCCGGTTTTGAAAATCTCAAGTTTCCTCGACATGTTTTTAAATTGCAGAAAGCTTTATACGGGTTAAAGCAAGCCCCCAGGGCTTGGTATGACCGGTTAAAGCAGTTTTTGTTGGGGAAGGGCTTTGTGATGGGTTCTGTGGATAAGACTCTCTTCTTGCTCAGAGATGCTTCAGATTTCTTAGTCGCTCAGATATACGTGGACGATATTATTTTTGGTGGTACTACTAATGATCTTGTGTCCAAGTTTTCTGAGCAGATGCACAGCGAGTTCGAGATGAGCCTCATGGGTGAGCTCAAGTATTTTCTAGGGCTCCAGATCAAGCAGACCAAGGACGGCACCTTCATCCACCAAGGTAAGTACACTCGTGACATGTTGAAAAAATTTGACTTTGGTGGTGAGCTGAAGCCGCAGATGACCCCAATGGGTACATCTGGGGGCCTGGACAAGGACGAGAGCGGCGTCAAGGTCAACGAGAGAGAGTTTCGAGGGATGATCGGTTCGCTGCTGTACTTGACGGCGACGAGGCCAGACATACAGTTCGCCGTGGGACTGTGCGCGCGCTTCCAGTCTTCACCTCGCGCGTCTCATCGGCAGGCTGTCAAGCGCATCTTCAGGTATCTCACTTATGCGCCTGATCTTGGTCTTTACTATTCAGCATCATCTTCTCTTGATTTATCTGGCTTTTCGGACGCTGACTTTGGTGGGTGCCGGTTGGATCGCAAGTCGACTTCCGGTACTTGCCAGTTTCTTGGTTCGTCTCTTGTGTCTTGGTCTTCTCGAAAGCAATCTGGAGTTGCTCTTTCGACCACTGAGGCTGAGTATGTAGCTGCTGCTCACAGTTGGTTTGGATGATTTCCACTCTGCGAGATTTTGGGTTGTTCTTTCCTACCAGAGTTCCCTTGTTTTGTGACAGCACTAGTGCAATTAGTGTAGGGAAAAACCCATGTCTCCATTCAAAAACCAAACACATTGATGTGCGCTTTCACTTTTTGCGGGATCAATATGAGAAAGGTGTCATTGACCTTGTTCATGTTGATACCCATCATCAGTTGGCTGACATTTTCACCAAACCCCTAGATCAGTCTACTTTTGAGCGTTTACGAGGGGATTTGGGTGTTGTGTATCCTTTTTAGGATATTTTGAGTCAGTTCATTTCTTTCTTCTTTATTCTTTTCTTGAGTCTTTTTGTGTGTGTTCATATCATACATATTCACATATCACACTTTTGAGCCTGCTTCTGTTATATGATTTATCTGCTTTACTCATTCTAGCTAGTACATGCTTTTGATTACTTGTCAATGATCATGCATTGTTTCAGTTCGCTTGATATGTCTGATATCTGTCATATGCATGGCTTTTACACTTTAAACTTGAAAAATGATCACCATTGCTTCTGGTAACTAGCATGTGTAGGCTGAGTGCTTTTGCTATCTGTTACATGCCTTGTAGCTAGTTCATCACATAGATGCAGATATGCAACTTGGACATCTTTATGCTTTAACATGGAAAATGTGCTATAAAAATGATAAAAATCAAAAATGAATGAAAATTCCATGCCTTTTTATGCTTAAGTTGAAAAGATCCAAGTGGGTTTGCCTTGTCGCATCGCATTGTTCTGGACTGCTTGCCATAGCACTTTGGTATGAACTAGGACAGTGTAGTGTATGCCAAGACCAATGTCTTAAGCTTCTGATGGTCCAGTTCTGGCCTAGGCTTGACTTGGTCGGTTAGCATAAGGTTTGACATGCAAATAACCCTTGGCAAAAATGAAAAAGGACAATGAAAAAGCCTGAAAATTAAAAAAAAACAACAAGTTTGCTGAAGCACTTTGTTTTGGACGATGCTTATCTTGGTAGATATCAGTTAGCTTCTGCATCTCATGTTTTACCTTGCTTGTTAACTGGAAAATGTGGTGATGCCTTTGTTTGCAAAAACTGAAAAATGCGTGCTAATGACTTTCTTTAGATATCATCTGTTGCACTGATCATGCCATGTGTCTTAGACAGTATGTCTTTTGCTATACTTGTTAGATGTTGTAATTGCAGTCAATCATATCTGAGAAGCATGCTTTCTATACTCCACCTGCACCCCAGTTGCATTCATTGCATATTTTGAGGGGGAGTTGCATTTCAGGGGGAGTCAGTGTCGTTTTAGAATGCTTGATGAGTCCACTTGTCAACAAGGGGGAGAAATTTTGGTATAAGAGTTTTAAGGGGGAATTTTGGCTTTCTCTGGGATTTGTTTCAGGGGGAGTTTTTGTTCCGTTTGTCCTTACTCTTTTGATAGCCTTGTTGATGTTTCTGCGACTGCACTCGTTTTGAGTTTTTACCTTTGGTTAACCATAATGACCGTCTCTTGCTTTTGTTCGGCTTTTGGTCATTAGGGTTAAGCTTTTACTTTGTTTTTCTTCCTTTCTGTTTTCTTGTGTTTTTTGTTTTCGTGTTTCCACAGTTGCTTGCAGGTACTGAAAGCTGAAGAAGAGAAGTGTTGACAATGCACTCATCAAGGGGGAGATTGAGGAGCCATACTGAATAGCGTGGGCCTCATGACTCCAGATGTGATGAGTCATTGTCAACGATAGTCAAAGAGGACAGAAGAGAGAGATGATCTGCTGCGCCTGGGCCGCGTGTGACTCAGGTACACGGGCTGCAAGCGACTGTCGGGCAGAGGAGGCCGCGAAGTCGGGCTGGCCCAATCCGGGTACATGGGCTAGGAGCAGCAGAGGATCCACTGGACTGTTGACCGGGATTGACTCAGGTACACGGGCGGCGAGTGATTGCCGGGCTGAGGGAGCTGCGGAATCGGGCCGGCCCAATCCGGGTACCCGGTGCGAAGACGGTGGACGCTTTGTCAGTTTCGGCGCAAAACTGACGACCGCTGATCGCGGATCTGACCGTTCTGAGGCGAAGCCGTAGCTGCTACGAAAGCTCCGCATCAGGACAAGTTACCTTTATTTAGGATTTTACTATTTTGCCTTTAGGCCCACAGTATGTCAGTCGAGTCTGTAAAAATATCCTAAGGGCAGTTTAGTCTTTTCCATTTATTTTCAGCGTCTGTAAAAATCCTAGGGGTATTTCTGCATTTTTCCCATTTATTGGGCTGCCTATAAATAGGCCCCAATACCCTAGGGTTAGGGCACCCTTTTTTCACAGAATTCACTTTACTAATTCCAGAAATTTGGGGGTCAATTTGTTCCCTGTGTTCTTCGTTCGTTCTTTTTTCTACCGCCGCCGCCGTGATTTCGGATCTTCACGCTGGCCGGCTGTTAGCAGCAAGAGGCTTAACTCACTGGGAGCCGTGCGTCTAGGCGGCGTGGCGCTCAACGCATCCAGCTGCAGAAGCAAGCTGAGGGCTCCGTTTTTTCTGTTGGCTCGGCGCTGCGAGGCTTTCGGTTGGAGCAGCGCTCAGCGCTAAGCGGCGCACGGGAGCAGGACTTCTCCAGTCAGCAGCATCCAGGCGTAGGAAGAAGCTTCGTCCGTTGTGCCAAGCTAGAAGTCACGCGAAGTTTGCAGCCAGGATTTTTTTGTGACGAATTGATTCGGTGTGGAGATCCACACGGCTACAGCAGGCATCTCTTGAGATATTTTGTAAGTTTGAGCACGCAAACCGAGGATACCATGGCAAGTTTTTAATGATTTGTTTATCTGTTTGTGTAGCATTTTAATCAGGTTTCTAGATCTTATTAGTCCATGATCATTTTTGGCACATCATTTCAGTTGCTACACGTCTCTTTGTGATTATTTCCTAATCTTGCATAGGGAAACGTGCCTAATCATGTGCTTGACTTGTTGTCCAGATTAGTACTTCACGTTAACGTGGTTAAATTCCTTCTTAATCTGTGTACTGTTTTATATCTGTTAGAACATCAGTTTATCATCTTCATGAATGTTGGTCTGATTGAATGCCTGTGAGTTAATTAATCTGTTAAATCTGCCTTTAAGCACTGTGTTGGTGTTTCTTCGATTAGGACACCGGTTGTTTTTAGGCTAGATCTTTTGAGGCTCTGTTGTTCTGTTTACTTTTCCTTGCTAAGTCTGTCGAGGTGCGTTGGGTATTGGGAGCAGGCCATTGATTCGAAAGAATTTTTTAGGCGCCCATTCACCCCCCCTCTGGTCGCTACTTTCGGTCCTACAGTCGCCGTGGGAGCTGTCCGTGTTCTACATGTGCCTACCACCTCCCAGTTCGCCGATATCTTCACCAAGGGCTTGCCTTCCTCCACCTTCTCCGAGTTCTGCTCCAGTCTTAACATCCGTTGTGCCGGAGTTTTGACTATGGGGAGGGGGGGTGTTAGAGTGTGTGTATTTGGTCCATATATGACACTATTATTATCCACCTACCATTTTAGGGTTGGGTGTGGAATCCATTTTCCCATTCTATCACTATGGACATACAACAAAGAGCAAATGAAGATGTAAGTGGCAGGGAATAGAAGATGACTGAATATTAATAATTATACTAAATAGAATTGCAATTTAAAAAGCTAAGATAAGTAAGAAGAGGAGCAACAAACTAAAATCTTATGCCAAAGAATATCTCCAAATGTTGCACACCGGTGCTTGAAATAACTTCTATGTACTTAGTACCTAATCTAAAATACCGCATGCACGGGTACATACAGACAAATAGGTCCTATAAGTTAATTGAAATGATGTAATAAACAATTTACTTAAGAATGCTAACTTGAAACAAAAATATGCATTGGGTAAAACAATATGAAGAGCACTACTAACAATTATGTTAGATGTCAATCATGTCATTGCGTTGGAAGTAAAAACTCAGATCATCCATTAGCATGTATAATTGAAATGCAATGAACTAATGAAGGTAACACACTACTAAATTATATCTACATACTTGCTTCCTAATACATGCTCCTGAAGTGCTTGTTGAACTCTTTGCACAACAGACCTAGAACTTTCAATCTCTGTATGAGCACTTGTTCTTTCTTCCTCAACAATTCTTTTGGCATCTTCAGAAGCCTATGAGCACCATGGAAAAACAGTAAAACCCCCAAAGTGTAGATGAATGACAATGCACAAGAGGAGTGGAGGATAGTACAACACATAGGAGCATGGGCATGATTTTTATTGAGAAACAAATGGCAAAGCACAACATTTAAAGTGAGATACAAAAATTCATATCCATATGTTCATGTAAATATATTCTAATCCTGAACTGATCTTCACCCACTTGTAAAATTTAATGGTACAGTACTGCAAGAAAACAAATTGGAACATACCAGCTTTAATGATTTTGCTAATTCTGTGACTTCTGCCTTTTGCTGAAGTAGCTCAGCTTCTCTTTTGGAGAGCTGAACAGAAAGAATATCCACCTACAAAACATTAATACTCTTATCAACTGCCAAGAATGAGAGTGTACTTCGGCATGTAACAGGAACTTTATCAAGGATTAACGAAAGAGAATTGGAAGAACAACTTCAAAATTAAACTGGGTCGCACGGAATATAATGTTTTATAAACGAACGCTGTTAAATATAAATTCTGTCAAATTGAAAGATATAAACTTAAAGAAAACTATGCTTCATGTAAAGGATACAAAGAAACCAACCATAGATATAGAGTCCTCAAGTTTAACCTTACTTTTGCCTGTCACTCGGCCTCTTAGTGACACTCTTCAGATTCTTCAGAAGGATATCGCACTCCAACAAAGCCACTTGTCTCCATTTGACCTGAGATTTCGAGCAAGTCAAACAAAAAACAATCTTCAGTCAGTCTTTTCAGTTACTGTTAAACATTATTCACCGTGGGTAGATATGACAAAAGTACCACTCTCTAACTGCATTAGTTAAACCAAAACATAAAGTCTGAACCTCATTAGACAACAAAGTTGAGTATTGAGACCCTTCTCAAACTTCATTGCAAGCTCACGGACTGAGAGACGCTCACGACGATCGGCTAGATCCGTAGTTTCCTTAGCAACAGACACCTTGGGAGGTGGTGTTTTAGGGCCATCAGCCAGCTTGATCACTATACCATTCAAACCATTCTTGTAGGTAAGAAATTTAGTCCTGATGTTGTTTGCTGCCCAGGCCATAAGGCCTCAGTCTGAGTCTTGCCCCCATAACCAAGAGTGGCTGCCCGTGTCATTTATAGAACGAAAAACCTACAATAGTAGTTCCACAAAAAGAAGTTAATGCACAATCCACAACATTTACTATATTAAATATGCTGTCGGCATAACTGATTGCTGTTTGACAATTTTCCTGCTGTAAAGCACACCAAAAATAGAAGATGACAATATGTGAAACTTGCAAGAGGGAATCCAATAATGCAAAGGCGGAGACAATCTGGACGAGTGAAAATTATGAGCCGAATGATTAGTGACAACCAAGAAACAACAGGTAAAAATCTCAAGAAAAAAAATGAAATGTGAAACACATTTTTGTCCACCACCATACCTATACCAAAGTGGCCAATGTGAAAACCTCCAAAAAATTTAGTCCACCACCATACCTATACTAGAGCGGGCAATGTTTGTTAAATTAAATTTCAACAAATCCGAGTGCTAGCCCAAGGAAGGACTTGATGAAGATGATGAGATAGATTAACAGGTGCAGAACCTTTGAATGCTAGACCACCAACCACGGCAGTGCATCTTAAACCTAGTAAAGATATCATCTGTAATTGATCCATAGATCCAATCAATCTGTAAGAAAAAATATTTAGTAGGTTAGAAATGTTTTAAATTGATTAATTATAAGTTTTTAATCAGATATAGGTTTTTTACCTCTCCAATAGACACTACAACAACCCAGCGAAACGAACAAGGAGCAAAGGGTTAGCGAGCAGCAACTAATTATCCTTCCGATCGATGGATGGGGTGGGTGGATCGTCTACCTACTCATACTTGACACCGAGCTCAATGTTCTTATGCTTTGGCTGCTCCACCTCTCGCTCGAGGCTATTGATGCGGGGCTGCTTGCGCGCATGGGAGCGTGCAGCCAGAGTCACAATTCTTGATCATGCGCTTCTTGTGAAGGTCACCGCCGGCGTCGACGAGGACTGCACACATGCTGTGGTGCTCAAATGGGCGGCAGGAGACAGGGATGGCGCCGTCGAGTAGTGCGGGGGTCTCGAGGTGGTGGTACGAGGAGGGAGAGAAGAAGGACGACGGGGAGGGCATGACGGCGATGTCGTTGCAGTAGCTGCCCACGCCCACGCAGCCATCACTGTTGTTGTTGCTGGTGGAGTGGGACGGGGAGGTGGCAGAGAAGGTGGAGGTGGGTGGAGTTCAGGCTGAGCACGGTGGGGATGACTCTTTAGGAGGACGAGACAGAGAAGAGGATATGAGTGGAGACGCTGATGCCTACGAAAAATCTAGGACACACAAAGAAGATTGAATGGCCGAAACAATTATGGTGATGTGGCCTAACCGAGAGGGCACCAGGCTGCCACCCTTTATGTTTTTTAATAGTCGCTTGATCTTCAAAAACAATCTTTAATGACAGAGCTTTACGAATGAATCTGATGTGCAATAGTAATACAATTAATACAATTGTAGTGACAAATTATTTACATATATCATTAATGATGTAATATTAGTGATGGGTCGTAATGCAGACTATCACTAAATATAGTGCACCCAATTAGTGTTGGGCCATCGTACAACCCGTCAGTAATCACTACCACAAAAATGTACATTAGTGATAGGTAATAACATACATTAGTAATAGACATTTCCCCCATTAGTCTTATCGTGTCAAGTAAAGTAGTGTCATTAGTGACGGGTAAACATCCATCACTAAAAGGTTTCTATAAGTCCATGACATGTCTGATATGACTTCTTTTAGTGACAGATGAACGAACATGCTAGTGACCCATCACTATTGTGAACCTTTAGAGATGGGTCATCATGTTCACCCGTCACTAATATTACGGTCTTATATTAAAAAAATCAGGCTGCATTCTGAATCAATGCTAGAATTCGGCGGTCAATATTTTAAATTGCAAACAACAACAAATTAATCATAGAATACCATTATCACAAATTATGTTGCACAAACAAATATTGCATCAAAAATTATATTGCAAACATCATAAATTTCACCAAATGTTACATGTTCACAACCAACAAATATTAATTCTAGCCTTTATTGCTTAGATTGTCTTCGGGTATGTTGAATTCCCGCAAATTGAGTTTTTGATGTTAGTCGAAGTTTACATAAGTGAAACATAAAGTACACACAGACAAGAAGTACATGAAAATATCTTACATCAGGTGATTTAAGATCCACTATCTCATGGACCAGCATCATATAGTGTGCATCACAAAACCAACATTGGTTTCAAGGATGTTGATTGTAGAACTGTTATGGAAATTGTCGCGCCCCGATTTATCAAATCGAGATATTATTGAATTTCAGAAGAAAAACAATAATACAAGAGGTTCATCATGCGACAACGTACATACGACAATATCCATGGTACGAAGACCATATTTATTACATCAAAGTTTTAGTAGAAACAGTATTAAAAATAATTAAAAAGCGGCATGACGAACATCTTCTTCAGGATCTTTCTTCTCGACTGGGTCGCTACTCCAGACCGTCTTCGTAGTAAGCATCCTTTGTGGGGTCCAACGGGTATGAGTACAAAAAGTACTCAACAAGCCACCGCAAATGCAAGTAATAATGCAGGATAATAAACAAGGAAGGGTAATGGCTAACATTGCGAAAAAGTACAGTTCCAGTTATTGCATTTAGTGTAATCATATTTTAACCATGCAGAAAATTAAACATGAATATCAACATCATCAACTAACTCGAGGAGTACGTTTTACCTCCTCGCACAACAGTCCTTACATGTCAATCCATCATGCACATACAAATTCAACGTAATCTAACTTGGGGATGTCACGCAACCCGCCCTTGACCGTGGGCTCGGCTTTTCGAAAAGATTGAAGACTCTGATCAGAGATGTACTACTGTACCCACAAGGCACGCACTCATCCCAAACGAGATGACCCATTCCACGGGAACTCGTGCCAAAACCTCGACATGGAATGTTCCAAGAGATAACCACCCGCTCTAGGTTTCGCCGGCGCGCCGGGCCGCATCCCGGCTAACGTCGCACCCCCTTTTGCGCCACATTGGTACAAGTCACCCGCAGGTGCAACTTGACCCATCTCCAAATGGTGGCCTCGGTTTGGAACAATCCATACCTTAGTTAGGACTTACCCACTAGACTTGTGGTTAGTACGTAAGTGTATTGCAATGGATCCCTCAGACCGGTCCTTATAGTGCCCCGGGTGCTACCGACCAATGCCCTAGCTTGCACCCGGAACCCACCATGCATACACTCACAACCATAACTCATCACCAACAGAATTTCCAAGGATAAGAAGTAACGGGGATCATATAATAGAACAATTTTGCTACGACTCATTTTTATCCTATAGCGATCGTGTCAATACATTGGACACTAGCTAATATCATTGATCATATGGTGACAAGGAGGTTAGGCGAGATAGCATGGCTTGGGTTGCACATCAAGGTCGGGGGATCCTAAATAAATATATTGTAAGGGTTTCATTTGACTAATGCATGTATAGCCTATGAGTTTTAGCGATAGTTTAATCAAACATGGGTTCAATATGCTCAAAAGATTGGTTTGGTGACTTGCCTTGTTCAGCAAAGGGAGAGGGACGGACTTCGGGGAAGTACTCCGGCTCCTCGACGGCGTCGTAGTCTTTTTGATAGTAAAGTAAAATAAAATGAATACAACATTCAACCAAACAATATAACATCACATAATAATCACATAGGTTTTAGTTGGTTTGAATAATTAAAAATAAATCAAGTTGTTAGGGTTCTGAAATTCAGTTTATAAATTTTTAAAAGAAATTAAAATAAAGTGTTGTCCTTTGAAAGAGGGTTTTAAAAGGGGTTATTATCATTTTTAAGTTCTCTAATAAACTTAAAATGAAAGTTTCATAGAAAACTTAGTGATTTGTTCATATCAACAGGAAATAAATAAATACAAACTTTACTGGAATTTAAATAATTTAAATTTACATTTTTAACCTAGGGGTATTTGAATGTCCATTTAAATAAACATGAAATGTCTAAAGTAAACCTACTGTTTTTATTGCATAAACATGTAGAGAATAATATTATGAATTTTCTGAAATTGGAATGGCAATTTTTAGAGTTCAATTGCGCCAGATATGAATTTTTCAAGTTTAAAAGCATTTCTGAAATTCATTTTCAATTTTTAAAACCCCTCGGGTCCACGGTGAACCAGGCCCACGGTGAACCCGCGCACTGTGCGCGTGCACCGGATCGATCTGGACCGTCGGATCCAGATCCGACGCGCGAGGGCGAGGCGGGGGAGTTAAAGTGACGTGGACGGCCAGGATTAAAATGTTCGAACCGGTATGCGATGGACGCTCCAGATTAAACGCGGGTTTTAAATACTAACGAACGCACGAGATCGCACCGTACCGCTTCACTCAAATCCGACGACCCAGATTAAACCAAATAGATGATTTAATCTCTAGCGTTGGATCTGGATCGCACGGCCAGGATTGAATCCGGCACGGCGCGTGTCGGGGGGGCAAAGTACCCCTTCTTCCCCGACTCCGGCGACGCGACGGTGAGCGATTCCGGCGACGGCAAGGGCTATCTAGCCTAGCTAGGACTAAAAACGTAAAGAGGGTACCGAGGGGAACAAGAGGGTACCCTTGCGGTGGTCCGGGGTCGACGGGGTGAGGCCGGCGACGAGCGGAGGCGGCGAAGGTTCTCGGTTCCTCGGCGGCGATGGCGATCCGGTGGGCTTCGTCGACGATGGAGCGGTGGCCGGGGTCGGTGAGGTCCTGGCGGTCACGGCGGTGCGGTCGGCATGGACGGAGGGGGACTTCGGCGACGGCGAGCGACGGCTGGAGCGAGGGCGACGGTGGTGCGCTAAAATACGGAGTGCAATGGCTCTGTCAGTTCTCGTAGCGTGTGAGCGTGGGGGTGAAATTCGGGTGGCCAGGGGGTTTAAATAGGACCAACGGCGGGGGCAGAGAGGGCGTAGTCTACGGTGGCCGGGAATAAAACGCGTTTAAGCGCCGGCGAGCTAGGGTTGAGCTCGATTCACCGAACCTAGACGCGAATCGGTCAGGTTTAATGGGGGGAAACGGTCAGCGCGACGCGAGGGTTTGATTGACGGGCTTAATTCGAGGGGAGGGGGTCGGGGGCAAGGGATCCGAGGCGAGTAATGGCGTCGGCCGGCGAGAGGGGGGGATTTGGGGGCGGATCTCGCGGGGACGACGAATCCGACAGGTGGGGGCCACTGGCCAGCGAGTGCGAGCGAGCGGGGTGGCGACTGACGGGTGGGGCCGGGCTCGAGCGCGAGGGGGAAACGGTTGGCGCCGACAGGTGGGGTCGGGGTGTCGGGTGCGCGCGAGAGAGGAGAGGGGGTCACTGACGGGTGGGCTCCACTGGTCAGAAGGCGCGCGCGGGTGGGAGTGGGCTGGGCCGGCGGGGAGAGAGGGAAAGGAGGGAGGGGAGCCCATTACTGTTCTAAAGCATTTACGAATAAAAATAATTCCAGAAAATAGATTAAAATCTTAGGGCTATTTCCAAGGTTGGTAAAAAATTATAAAAACTCTCAAAAATATATCTTGGTCTTAGGATCATATACAAAAAGTTTCACCTCCTAATTTGGCCATCTACTCTATGCTGTAGTTCAAAAGGGTATAAAAGAGTATTAAAAGTATTTTCAGAAATATGAATTCCAAGAAATTGAATTTATTGATATTTTTATTGTTTTGGAAATTTGGGGTGTTACAAACCTATCCCCCTTACAAGAATCTCGTCCTCGAGATTGGAACGTTACTCGAATAACTCGGGGTATTGGGCTTTTAGTTCGTCTTCCTTTTCCTAAGTGGCTTCTTCGGCGGGATGGTTGTTCCATTGAACCTTGCAGAAACGAACGACGCGGCTTCTGGTTACTCTCTCCTTGGTTTCCAAGATTTTGATGGGTTTCTCTATGTAGGTCAAGTCTTCTTGGACATTGAGCTGCTGAAGGTCGGCTTGCTCGGTGGGTACTCGGAGGCACTTCTTCAGCTGAGAGACATGGAACACATCAAGAACTCCTGCCAAGGATGGAGGCAGTTCGAGTTGATATGCCACTTCTCCTTGTCGTCGGAGGATCGGGAAGGGTCCGACGTAGTGGGGTGCTAGTTTGCCTTTCATGTTGAACCTTTGAGTGCCACGGAGGGGAGTGACTCGGAGATAGACATAATCGCCCTCCTCAAAGGCTAGGTCTCTTCGACGGTTGTCAGCATAGCTCTTCTGACGGGATTGGGCTGCCTTCAATCGGTCTCTTATGATCTTAACCTTCTCTTCAGCTTCTCTTAATAGATCAGTCCCAAACAGTTGCGACTCTCCGGTTTGATCCCAGAGCAACGGCGTTCTGCACTTACGTCCATAGAGTGCTTCGAACGGGGACATTTGCAGGCTGGCTTGATAGCTGTTGTTGTAGGAGAACTCTGCATATGGTAAGTTCTTGTCCTACATTCCGCCAAAGTCTAGAGCACAAGCTCTAAGCATATCCTCCAATATCTGGTTGACCCTTTCGGTTTGACCGTCAGTTTGTGGATGATAGGCGGTGCTAAAGTTCAGCCGGGTGCCGAGTTCCTCTTGAAGGTTCTTCCAAAACTTGGAGGTAAACTGACTCCCACGGTCAGATACGATCTTTTTAGGAACTCCGTGAAGGCACACGATCCGGGTCATATACAATTTAGCCAACTTGGCGACAGTGTAAGTTGTCTTGACCGGAACGAAGTGAGCTACCTTGGTGACTCAGTCGACGATCACCCAGATAGAATCGTGACCAGCTTGGGTCCTGGGCAGTCCCATGATGAAGTCCATTCCTATCTCTTCCCACTTCCATTCAGGGACCTTGAGAGGTTGAAGAAGTCCGGAAGGCCCCTGATGCTCTGCCTTGACTCGTCGGCATGTGTCGCACTTGGCCACATACTCAGCTATTTCTCTCTTCATGCTGACCCACCAATATTTTTCCTTCAGGTCTTGGTACATGTTTGTACTCCCGGGATGGATGGAGTATAGAGTATCGTGGGCTTCTTGAAGGATGAGGGTCTTCAATTCAGGCTGGTCGGGTACACATATCCGGTTTCCGAACCAGATGGTACCATGCTCGTCCTCAGAAAATCCGGGGGCTTTACCCTTCCTCATGTTCTGCTGGATCTCCAGGATTTTCGGGTCTTCCTTCTGCTTTTCTCGGATCTGGTCTATTAAGACAGGTCGAGACTCCAAGGCAGCGAGGTACGCTCGAGTGGTGATCCCTAGGTTTAGCCTTTCCATCTCCTTATAAAGTAAAGGAGCTTGGTCCTGAACCATGATGGCATTGCAGTACCCTTTTCGACTAAGGCCGTCTACCACCACATTCGCTTTGCCCGGATGATAATGGATGCCCAAGTCGTAATCCTTAATCAGTTCCAACCATCTCCTCTGCCTGAGGTTCAGATCTGGTTGGGTGAATATGTACTTGAGGCTCTTGTGGTCGGTGAAGACCTCACACCGATTTCCCACAAGGTAATGTCTCCATATCTTCAAGGCATGAACCACGGCTGCTAATTCCAGGTCATGGGTCGGGTAGTTCAGCTCATGCGGCCTAAGCTGTCGGGAGGCGTAGGATATCACTTTCCCTTCTTGCATTAAGACGCATCCCAATCCTTGACGAGAGGCATCACAGTAGACGTGGAAGTCTTTCCGGATGTCTGGCAGAGTCAGAATGGGAGCTGATACTAGCTTCTTCTTGTGGGTCTGGAAGCTCTCTTCGCAGTTGGGGGTCCATTCAAATTTCACTTCCTTCTGCAAAAGTCTGGTCATAGGCTTGGCGATCTTGGAAAAATTCTCGATGAACCGGCGGTAGTATCCGGCCAATCCGAGAAAACTCCGGATCTCGGTCACGGTCGTGGGCTGCAGCCAGTTGGTTAACGCTTCAACGGTGGTTGGGTCCACTGCTATTCCTCCGGCAGATATAACATGGCCGAGGAACTTCACCTCAGACGACCAAAATTCGCATTTGCTGTATTTGGCGTACAGTTGCTGCTCCCGTAGCTTTCCGAGGGTCAGCCGGAGGTGAGTCTCGTGTTCTTCCTTGGTCTTGGAGTAAACGAGGATATCGTCGATAAATACCACGATGAACTTGTCCAAGAACTCCATGAATACATTGTTCATCATGTTCATGAAAAAGGCCGGGGCATTCATGAGTCCGAATGACATCACGATGTACTCGTAGAGTCCATAGCGGGAGGTGAAGCCAGTCTTGGGTATGCCTTCTTCCCTAATCCTCAATTGGTGATAACCTGACCTGAGGTCAATTTTGGAAAACACCGAGGATCCTTTCAGCTGATCGAACAGGTCGTCGATCCAAGGCAATGGGTACTTTTTCTTGATGGTTACGTCGTTCAAGGCTCTATAGTCCACACACATCCTCTTGGTCTTGTCCTTCTTCATGGAAAATATAACCGGTGCACCCCAGGGTGAGGTACTCGGTCGGATGTACCCTTTCTTCTCTAGGTCTTCGATGTTGCTTTTGACTTCAGCTAGTTCATTAGCGGCCATCTGGTACGGGCGCTTGGAGATTGGAGTGGTCCCGGGGACAAGTTCGATTCAGAATTCGATGTCCCGCTTGGGAGGCATTCCGGGTAGGTCTTCAGGGAAGACATCCGCAAACTCCTTGACTATAGGTACCTCTTCAAGAGCTATTGAGCAAAGGGATGCTCCGAGTGGTTTGCGACTGGTCATCCGAAAGGTGACGGCTGCGCCTTCAGGGTTGGTCACTGTGACGGACTTGTTGGCACAGTCGATCACTCCCTTGTGCTTCATCAACCAATCCATCCCTAGTATGAGGTCGAGTCCGGTGCACTTTATGAGGACTGGCTCGGCCCGAAATAATACTCCTTGGATCTCAATCTGAACTTTAGGGCTGTATAAGCGGGCTAAGGTCCTATTGCCGGGAGTGGCAATCACCATGGGGGTGGGTAGAGGGAGCACGTCCAGTTCGTTTGTTTTCACAAAATCTTCCGAGACGAAGGAGTGTGTTTCTCCAGAGTCAAATAATATTACGGCCGGTACGAAATTCACAGTAAACGTACCGAGCACGACTTCAGGAGCCTCCTGAGCTTCCTCCGCGCTGATGTGGTTGACGCGGGCACGAACCGCCTGGTTGGGTGCCGCGCCTTGGGTCTGCTTGGGGTGAGGACACTGGTGCGAATAGTGCCCTTCCTTGCGGTAGTTGAAGCAGACGACCGGCCTTCCTTGGCGATCCTTCAAGATCGGAGCCTTGGCGGATGGCGTTGGTTGAGCGGCCGGTGCTGGTGGAGCGGGGCGAGGATGCCCGGCGTTGGATCCACCGGTGGTGTGAGGTGGCCTGTAGGCGGGCCGAGGATGGTAGGCAGGCGCTGGTGGCGGAGGGACAAAGCGGGGCCTCTGAGAGTTCGCCTGCTGGTTCTTGAAGGCGATCATCTTCCTCTTCTTGAGGTCCAGCCTGTTTTGCTCAGTCTCTTGGATGAGCGCTTTGTTGACTAGCCGTTGGAAGTCGGCGTAGTCGGTGGCGATGAGCTGGATGGACAGCTCATCCTTGAGTCCCCGGAGGAACTTGGCTTGGCGAAGGGCGTCGGTGCACACTTCCTCCGGTGCGTAGCGGGCGAGGCGATTGAACTCATGGAGGTACTCCATGACGGTCCTGTTGCCTTGTTGCAGGTCGCGGAACTCCTGCTGTTTCACCGCGATGACACCGGCGGGGACGTGGGCGGCACGAAAAGCGATGGTGAACTCCGCCCAAGTCACCACGTGGTCCTCTGGCTGGGACTCACGATAGTTGTCCCACCATTCAGCGGCGGGACCCTGGAGCTGGTGAGTGGCGAAGGCCACTCGCTCCCGGTCGGTGCAGGGGAGGAGGTCGAGCTTCTTTCCGATGGTGCGAAGCCAATCTCCGGCCTCCATCGGGTTGGTGGTGCTTGAGAAGATGGGCGGGCGCACGCACAGAAACTCCGAGAGTTGTGGGGTGGGCGCTGGTGGCGGTGCGCGAGGGGCGGGTTCCCCGTTCTGCAGACGGTCCAACTGAGCCTGTTGGTTCTGCATTTGGGTGAGGAGGGCGGTGATCAGTTGGTTCTGATTCGCCATCATCTCCGCCAAGGTGGGGTGGTTGGCGGAGGGTGACCCAGATTGACGCGGGCCCATTGCACCCCAGTTGGGCACAACACCCTCGGGCGCATCACGGCTTCCTCCTGCTCCGTTGTTGGAGCCGGTGTTCTGGTGGTCGGCCATCTTCTGAATTCATAAGGTTATAAGGCAAAAAGTTGACAACACAATTAACAAGAATAGTTCATGCATATAAATTAGGTGGTAAAAAAGTTCATTACAATCAGTTCTTATTCTACCCACAACACCCTCGTCGTGGGTAGCACCACATACAAAATCATGCTTTTTATTTAAATAGCGGCTCCTAACGCCTACTCGCCACTAGAGGCGGTCTCCGTGCTCTCGGAACCACGAGTACGTGGCTCCAGAGGGATGGTGGGTTCGAGAAAATTCTCGATGATGGAGTCGGAGACGAGGCCGGGGCGTGGTGTAGGGGCGCTGGTGGAGGGTCTGGCGGGGGAGGGTCGTGGCGGGATCCTCTTGGGGCGAGGGAGGGGCTCACGGATGGGCTTCTTCTTCCTTGGAAGAAGGGGAACCATCTCCGCAATATCCTTCTGCACCTGCATGATCTTGCGCTGCATCTCGCCGTTCTGTTGGATCAAGTTCTTCGTTTCTTCACGAAGGAACTCGACCGCCTCATGGTGCTCGTCGGCGTCGAGCACCGCCTCAGTGTGGAGATCATCCATGGCCTGTAGAAGACGCGACTGCCGGGCCATGACCGGATCACGCACGGAGTGAACTCCGAGGTAGATGCTACGGTGGGCGCCGGGAGTACGCTTCGGCACAAGCCGGAAGGACGAGTTCTGAAGACGATCGTCGTAGATCATCCTCAGCTCCATGAGGGCCTGGAGGGTGACTCGTTGGCACGCGACATCGAAAGTCGGGCCTCCAAGTGCTGTGGTGTAGGGCGGCAGGTGTTCTCCGGAGCTGTGGACGGTGAGGGAAACGTCGCAAGGCCCGGCGAACTCGTCGGGATACACTCCTTGGAATTCGGGTTCGAAGAGGAACCCGAGGAAGGTGAGCATCATACGGAGCTCCCGGACGAAGCCCTCGTAGTGGCGGCAGTAGCTGTGGACTTGGTAGACAGGCATCTACAAAACAGCAAGTTGAATAAAAGTGAGGAGAGGAACAAAGTTTATAAAGTAGATTTTTCGAGAAATAATTTCCTGTGACTAATGGCTAGGCGGGTCTGTTTGGATTCCTACAGTCGAGTCGGCTCTGATACCATCTTGTCGCGCCCCGATTTATCAAATCGAGACATTATTGAATTTCAGAAGAAAAACAATAATACAAGAGGTTCATCATGCGACAACGTACATACGACAATATCCATGGTACGCAGACCATATTTATTACATCAAAGTTTTAGTAGAAACAGTATTAAAAATAATTAAAAAGCGGCATGACGAACATCTTCTTCAGGATCTTTCTTCTCGACTGGGTCGCTACTCCAGACCGTCTTTGTAGTAAGCATCCTCTGTGGGGTCCAATGGGTATGAGTACAAAAAGTACTCAACAAGCCACCGCAAATGCAAGTAATAATGCAGGATAATAAACAAAGAAGGGTAATGGCTAACATTGCGGAAAAGTACAGTTTCAGTTATTGCATTTAGTGTAATCATATTTTAACCATGCGGAAAATTAAACATGAATATCAACATCGTCAACTAACTCGAGGAGTACGTTTTACCTCCTCGCACAACAGTCCTTACATGTCAATCCATCATGCACATACAAATTCAACGTAATCTAACTGGGGGATGTCACGCAACCCGCCCTTGACCGTGGGCTCGGCTTTTCGAAAAGATTGAAGACTCTGATCAGAGATGTACTACTGTACCCACAAGGCACGCACTCATCCCAAACGAGATGACCCATTCCACGGGAACTCGTGCCAAAACCTCGACATGGAATGTTCCAAGCGATAACCACCCGCTCTAGGTTTCGCCGGCGCGCCGGGCCGCATCCCGGCTAACGTCGCACCCCCTTTTGCGCCACATTGGTACAAGTCACCCGCAGGTGCAACTTGACCCATCTCCAAATAGTGGCCTCGGTTTGGAACAATCCATACCTTAGTTAGGACTTACCCACTAGACTTGTGGTTAGTACGTAAGTGTATTGCAATGGATCCCTCAGACCGGTCCTTATAGTGCCCCGGGTGCTACCGACCAATGCCCTAGCTTGCACCCGGAACCCACCATGCATACACTCACAACTATAACTCATCACCAACAGAATTTCCAAGGATAAGAAGTAACGGGGATCATATAATAGAACAATTTTGCTACGACTCATTTTTATCCTATAGCGATCGTGTCAATACATTGGACACTAGCTAATATCATTGATCATATGGTGACAAGGAGGTTAGGCGAGATAGCATGGCTTGGGTTGCACATCAAGGTCGGGGGATCCTAAATAAATATATTGTAAGGGTTTCATTTGACTAATGCATGTATAGCCTATGAGTTTTAGCGATAGTTTAATCAAACATGGGTTCAATATGCTCAAAAGATTGGTTTGGTGACTTGCCTTGTTCAGCAAAGGGAGAGGGACGGACTTCAGGGAAGTACTCCGGCTCCTCGACGACGTCATAGTCTTTTTGATATAGTAAAGTAAAATAAAATGAATACAACATTCAACCAAACAATATAACATCACATAATAATCACATAGGTTTAAGTTGGTTTGAATAATTAAAAATAAATCAAGTTGTTAGGGTTCTGAAATTCAATTTATAAATTTTTAAAAGAAATTAAAATAAAGTGTTGTCCTTTGAAAGAGGGTTTTAAAAGGGGTTATTATCATTTTTAAGTTCTCTAATAAACTTAAAATGAAAGTTTCATAGAAAACTTAGTGATTTGTTCATATCAACAGGAAATAAATAAATACAAACTTTACTGGAATTTAAATAATTTAAATTTACATTTTTAACCTAGGGGTATTTGAATGTCCATTTAAATAAACATGAAATGTCTAAAGTAAACCTACTGTTTTTATTGCATAAACATGTAGAGAATAATATTATGAATTTTCTGAAATTGGAATGGCAATTTTTAGAGTTCAATTGCACCAGATATGAATTTTTCAAGTTTAAAAGCATTTCTGAAATTCATTTTCAATTTTTAAAACCCCTCGGGTCCACGGTGAACCAGGCCCACGGTGAACCCGCGCACTGTGCGCGTGCACCGGATCGATCTGGACCATCAGATCCAGATCCGACGCGTGAGGGCGAGGCGGGGGAGTTAAAGTGACGTGGGCGGCCAGGATTAAAACGTTCGAACCGGTATGCGATGGACGCTCCAGATTAAACGCAGGTTTTAAATACTAACGAACGCACGAGATCGCACCGTACCGCTTCACTCAAATCCGACGACCCAGATTAAACCGAATAGATGATTTAATCTCTAGCGTTGGATCTGGATCGCACGGCCAGGATTGAATCCGGCACGGCGCTTGACGGGGGGGCAAAGTACCCCTTCTTCCCCGACTCCGGCGACGCGACAATGAGCGATTCTGGCGACGGCAAGGGCTATCTAGCCTAGCTAGGACTAAAAACGTAAAGAGGGTACCGAGGGGAACAAGAGGGTACCCTTGCGGTGGTCCGGGGTCGACGGGGTGAGGCCGGCGACGAGCGGAGGCGGCGAAGGTTCTCGGTTCCTCGGCGGCGATGGCGATCCGGTGGGCTTCGTCGACGATGGAGCGGTGGCCGGGGTCGGTGAGGTCCTGGCGGTCACGGCGGTGCGGTCGGCGTGGACGGAGGGGGACTCCGGCGACGGTGAGCTACGGCTGGAGCGAGGGCGACGGTGGTGCGCTAAAATGCGGAGTGCAATGGCTCTGTCGGTTCTGGTAGCGTGTGAGCGTGGGGGTGAAATGCGGGTGGCCAAGGGGTTTAAATAGGACCAACGGCGGGGGTAGAGAGGGCGTAGTCTACGGTGGCCGGGAATAAAACGCGTTTAAGCACCGGCGAGCTCGGGTTGAGCTCGATTCACCGAACCTAGACGCGAATCGGTCGGGTTTAATGGGGGGAAACGGTCAGCGCGATGCGAGGGTTTGATTGCCGGGCTTAATTCGAGGGGAGGGGGCCGGGGGCAAGGGATCCAAGGCGAGTAATGGCGTCGGCCGGCGAGAGGGGGGGATTTGGGGGCGGATCTCGCGGGGACGACGAATCCGACAGGTGGGGGCCACTGGCCAGCGAGTGCGAGCGAGCGGGGGTGGCGACTGACGGGTGGGGTCGGGCTCGAGCGCGAGGGGGAAACGGTTGGCGCCGACAGGTGGGGTCGGGGTGTCGGGTGCGCGCGAGAGAGGAGAGGGGGTCACTGATGGGTGGGCTCCACTGGTCAGAAGGCGCGCGCGGGTGGGAGTGGGCTGGGCCGGCGGGGAGAGAGGGAAAGGAGAGAGGGGAGCCCATTACTGTTCTAAAGCATTTACGAATAAAAATAATTCCAGAAAATAGATTAAAATCTTAGGGCTATTTCCAAGGTTGGTAAAAATTTATAAAAACTCTCAAAAATATATCTTGGTCTTAGGATCATATACAAAAAGTTTCACCTCCTAATTTGGCCATCTACTCTATGCTGTAGTTCAAAAGGGTATAAAAGAGTATTAAAAGTATTTTCAGAAATATGAATTCCAAGAAATTGAATTTATTGATATTTTTATTGTTTTGGAAATTTGGGGTGTTACAGAAATACACAATTAGTTTGAATGAGACATTAAATTTGAAAGGGAAAACATTTAGATACTTACTGACATTACAGTTTTATGAAGAAACTGTCAGTGTTTCAGTGCTTTTAATGTACTAAGACCGACACAGAAAGCTCTATAATGAGGTACAACAAGATTGAGTTAAGACATAATAGGTTAAAGGTTGAACTTGAGTAATAAAGTGAAGAAATTCTTACTCATCGATTATACTTCAGATTGATAAGTCCCTCTCAGTGCGGTCGCTATTCGGTCCCAATGGTCATCACCAAGTCAATGCACCATACAATGTTCCACTTGGGGGTGAAGAGTAGTATTGATGGGGGAAGTGGTCCCGATCTTCCGCTAGGTAAAGGATAAACTTGGGTTGGTGGAGAATCTCGACGTTGGCGATCCAAGGCTCCGGTCCGGCGGATCAAAACCTTGCAATCGTTACACCACTGTCTCTGTTGGTTATCAACCACGCAGGACGCGATTGACCTCGCCACGAAGGCTAATTCCTGCAAGCGAACCCAAGAACACAAGCAAGAACAGGAAGGATACAAATCGAATGCCAAATCACAGACAAACGAAGATAAGGTGAGGTTTCACAAACGCCAATGCAGCAGCCAATCGGTCCGGTGCAAGAGGCGGGATCTAAACACACAAGTGTAGATGCAAACAAAGCAAAACCTAACCCTAAAGGCGGCTGGAAAGAATATATAGGGTGTGGGCAGCCTGTGGAAGGTGAACAGACTTGGGCTGTGGGCTAGAAGGTGTACAGACTCGGATTATGGGCCAACACGGCCCAATTCTGTCACGAAGGACTGTTTTAATCACACAGATCGACTCGAGACTCCAAATGAGACGAAACCAATGGCAAAAGATCCGTCTTCTCCTTAGCTTTCCAAAAAGTCCAAGAACGCGCCAATCGGACTTCGTATGAGGAAGTTATGCCCATTTTGGTGAATGGTGGTCGATGTAGTCCGAACCAGTGAATTCTTGACTTCAAATCATCCGTGCGGCTCCGTCTTCAACTCCAACTCTTCTATTCCATCTCCCATGTTCCTAAGCAACAAAATATCACTAGAATTCAGTAGCATCCCATCCAAACAAATATAATCAAAGTTGCTAAGGAAAGAATTAACCTCATGGTTCAAGCGACGGGCACGGGCGCGTGTGATTCGTCCTAGTAACCGAATTGTAGGTGGAGGCTCCATGTGTGTATCATGTGAAGTGATGTCCTCATCATCCTCCCCCTCTTGAATTGGAGTCGTCCTCGACTCAAGCTCATCGTCAGCTCCCAAATAGGGTTTTAAATCATCAGCACGGGGCATCAATTTAAACTTTCTCAAATCAGGAAAACGATCTTTGCGCAAGTACAACCAAACAAGATCTCCTGGTTTGAAAAACATCTTCTTTCTTCCTTTATTTGTCTTTTGAGCAAAATAGCGTGCCTTCTTGTCTATAACTTCCTTGGTCTTTAGATGCATAGCTTTCACAAACTCTGCACGCTTAGTTGCCTCCATGTTTGCTCTCTCTTGAAAAGGAAGTGGCAGCAAATCAAGTGGTGTGATTGGCTTAAAACCATCCACCACTTCAGACGGGCACAATTGTGTTGTTGAGTGAACAGCTCCATTGTATGCAAATTCAACATGTGGAAGGCAGTCCTCCCATTCTTTCAAGTTATTCTTAATCATTGTTCGCAGCAACATGGAGAGTTTACGGTTTACCACCTCTGTTTGTCCATCAGTTTGCGGGTGACAAGTTGTTGAAAACAGCAATTTTGTGCCAAGCTTGGCCCACATTGTCTTCCAAAAGTAACTCATAAACTTCACATCATGATCTGAAACAATGGTTCTAGGCATCCCGTGCAATCTCACAATTTCCCTGAAAAATAAATCAGCAATATGTGAAGCATCGTTGGTCTTGTTAAAGGGAATAAAGTGTGTCATTTTAGAAAACCTATCCACTCTCACAAATATGGAGTCTCTCCCCCTCTTTGTCCTAGGCAATCCCACAATAAAGTCCATGCTAATATCTTCCCAAGGTGCACTAGAAACAAGAAGTGGAGTATACAAACCATATGGGTTAAGTTTGGACTTAGCTTTATGGTATGTGGCACAACGCTGCACAAATCGTTCAACATCTCTCCGCATCTTTAGCCAATAAAAATTATTGGACAGCAGGGCCAAAGTCTTTTCTCTCCCGAAATGTTCCATTAAACCACCGCCATGTGATTCCTGCAACAACAGCAAACGTACGGACGAATCTGGAACACATAGCTTGTTAGCATGGAACAAGAACCCGTCATAAACATGAAATCTTTTCCAACCTTTCCCATCATTACATTTAGTGAATGGTTCAGCAAATTATTTATCTACAACATACAAATCTTTCAAACTTTCCAAATCTGGAACGTTGATATCAAGTTGAGATAAAAGAACAATCCTACGAGACAATGCATCAGCATCCACATTTTCCTTGCCATTCTTGTATTTCACAATGTATGGGCAAGATTCAATAAATTCAACCCATTTAACATGTCTATGGTTCAGTTTAGCTTGCCCTCTCAAATATTTGAGTGTGTCATGATCAGAATGTATAATAAACTCCTTAGGCAAAAGGTAATGTTGCCAAGTTTCAAGCACACACACTAAGGCATATAATTCCTTATCATAGGTAGAATAATTCAACTGTGGATCATGCAATTTCTCACTAGAATAGGTCACGGGTTTACCTCCTTGTAGCAACACACCTCCTATTCCAACACCACTAGCATCACATTCTAACTCAACAGGCTTACTGAAGTCGGGTAGCTGAAGTAGAGGTGCACGTGTAAGGCGATCCTTGAGTGTGGCAAGAGCTTGTTCTTGTGCTGGCTCCCAAGTATAAGTAACTCCCTTCTTGGTCAACTCAGGTAAAGGACCGGCTATGGTGCCGAAATCTTTCACAAAACGCCGGTAGAAACCTGCAAGACCAAGAAAACTACGTACTGCAAGGTTAGTTTTAGTTGCATGCATGACACATCCTTTCAGATTAATAACTTGTGATGAGGAAGGAGAAACAACTTTGTCTTTTTGTTGCCTCGAAAGTGTTTTAGCTACTTGCTGATTTTCAGAAAGTTGTTTGCTCTTTTGTGCGTCCCTAGCACGTTTTTCTTGTTCAAATTTCACAATTTCAGCAGGAGTCATAGGAAGCAATGTAACTTTCTTTCCTTTATACATAAATGTGTACTTATTGCTCCTACCATGGTGTGTAGCATCAGTATCATATACGTTTTAGTTGATTGCTTGATTAAGGGGGAGCAATGGCTATGCTTTTGCCTTGTCTTGCATAAGGTTTTTGCCCAAGCGGGGAGATCTTTTACCAAGTGACATGTTTTGCTCTTTTATGAGTTTTTATGGTCACTTGTGCGCGTAACTTGTAATCCTTATCATGTCTTTGCTTTGGGGTTGTCAATGCACTCATCAAGGGGGAGATTGCGAAATCAAGGGTGGTTTCGGTCTAGATGATGAGTGATTGACAAGGATGAGTGGTTGAGAGTGGTTTGAGTGCATCGAGGGGATTGATGTGAAATGGAAGATGGGTTGCCGAGGTTTCGGTGGTGCGTCGAGTTCTTGTTTTGGCTTATCTTGGATGTGCAGGGTGGAGATGCGGACCTACTGTCGATGGCGAGTGATCAAGGGTCAAGCGGGGAGCTCGATGCCGGAGGATCAAGGACGCCGGGTGAAGTTGGATAAGATCTCAAGAGTGCACGAAGAGATCGAGCAAAACTTGGACGGACAACTGACTGCGACAGCGTGATGACCGGGTTTGCGAGAGGGAGGCCAGGACAAGCATTCAGGCAGCTTGAGGGGATCTAGAGCGGAAGTGGCTTGCTGGCGCTCAGAGTCATGAAGCGGTGTCACGAGTCGAAGGGTTGAGAGGCTTTATCGGTTTTTGCTGAAAACCGTCGCATATCTAGTTTTGTTAATTTTAATAGGTTGGAGTATTTTTACTTTAGTCAATGTGTAATAAAAGGTTGTGAGTCTAGAGTTAGTGTACTCCTTTGGTATATTTTTCAGAATTTTCTAATTCTGAAAATATATATTACAAGGAATAGGACTTTTGTGTAATTTTCAATTTTAGAGGGTTCTTTTTAGAAAATATCCCTCATGGTTGGCCTATAAATAGGGGACCATATCCATGGGCAGGTGGATGATTTTTGGCTGTTCTTTTTCCTAAACCAAATATCAAATTCATACATTTTCTGCTGTTTTTCCTCAAATCTGTGAAGCACTACTCATCATCTGAAACTTGAACAGTGCAGCGAAGGGAATTCAGTTCCAGGCGCATGTATGTTTTTGTGGCTGATATCGATTTTGTGCAGCGATTAACGATTTCTGGTGAATCTAGTGCAGAAGTTGATATTGATGTTTATACATCTTTTGTTGTGCATGATTTGAATGATCCGTTTTTGAAAGTTGCATGTGATTTCTGCAATATCTTCTTGATCTTTTTGCTGATCAAAGGAAGCACCACAGCACTGAAAAATTACTCTGGAAAATTGTTTCAGTTTTGGTCTAGCCCTCTACATGTTTGATGAAATGTTTCTTCATGTGTTCATCAACATCATGGCTGATTCTTGGAGTGTTTCTTGAGTAATATCATGGTTGAAGGGATTCAAAGTGAATCACTCTGATCGAAGCAGAACACCCAACAAAACTCACCTGCTCTAGTTCTTGTCTTCAGCTTGTGCTTCCAAATCATGGTTGCTGTGTCAAGAAACCATCATCAGTTGTTCTTTCTGATCAAGTTTTGATTTGTCAAGGAATCTGCGCTGTGTTCTGGCCAAGTTGTCTTCATTAATTTTCTCTGAGAACTTTTGGTTGTATCAAGTTTTCAATTCTGCTATGAGGTTGTATTACTAACTTGTTGGATGACATTCTATAGTAATTTTACTTGATTTGCTATTTCTGAAACTTAATAGTCAGAGAAACTCTGTTTTGAACTTTGAACTTTTGAGTTTTAATTCTGAATATTTGAGACTTGAGTCAAGATTTATATCAAATTTAGTTCTGAATTTGAACAGAACTTTCTCTCTGTTTTCTGTCATGTTGTTCATAAACTGCTGAACTACATTTTTCACAAGTTTGAAAATCAAAGTCTACTTAAAGTATCAGTTTGTCTTCTTTAGAACTAAAGAGATGAAGATAGCTTGAAAGGTCAAACAGAACCTTTGTACCAGGTAAGTTTGTAAACCTAAACTTTTTGAGTGGATTGCACTTTTCATGGATTCTGTTTGTAGCTTTAAAACTAACCTGAAATTACTAATTTCTAGGTTTGAGTATTCTGTTTTCATCATCAAGTCCATCTGATCTGAATTAAAATTGTTTGAAACTATTCATGTTCAGGAAATTTTCAGTACACTTGGGAGTTCAACAGAAATTGAATCCAGCTGCTGTTATCTGAGTTTCCAAATACAGTTTAATCAGATTTGAGTTAGAATGTTTAAGCTCAATTCTGTATTCTGATTTGAGTTGAGTTTATTCAGTTCTATAATTTGAATTGATTGATCAATTGTTGCTCAGATTAGTTCAGATTTTGGCACTTATGTATTATCAAATCAAAACTGAAATTGAGTCTGAACTTTAATTGTAATTTGAATTGAAATTTGTGGACTGAACTTGTCCTGCATCACTTTTCTTTACTGTGATTGTATATCTGATTTTCAGTACTGTATAATCTATGTTTGCTCATGTTAAACCTGAACTTTGTATGTGTTTAAAGTGCTGTTTGAGTACTGTTCTTGTTTCAGAAAAATTCAGAACTTATAGCTGAAATTTGAATTCCTGTTTAGAGTTTAACTTGAGTTAATTTCCTAATCTAGAAGTGTGCATGTACTGTTCACCATCAAGAAAATATCTGATTTGCAGTTTATTCTTCTGAAATTTCAGTGTATTTTCAGATTTTAGTTTTGAATATAGTATCACAATTCAGATTCAGAAAGTTTTCAGAAATTGTGTGATAAAATTGATTTATTTGAAATCTGAGTTCTGAATTAATTGAATTATAGTTTATAGCTGAAATCTAGTTTCTGAATTTTAAGAAGTTACTGTTCATCATTCTGAAATTTTAAGAAGTTGCAATTTCAAGTTAGATATGGTTGATTGAATTTGTTTTAGGAATCTGAACAGTTTTGAAGTAAAACTGATTTCTGAAACTTGATTTGAATTTCTGAGTGTAGTTCTGATCTTCTGAAAACTGTCGGAGATTCATTGATCGACATCTTCATGTCGACTGATCATTTGCCGATATAGCAGCTGTAGTTCGGAGTTTCAAATACCGACAATACAGATCGACTACTCAAACTCCGATTTGATCTGGACTGAATTTTGAAACATGCTTATGCTCTGATTTGCATTGTTTGATTCAAACTTGTAATTTGAATTTTGTAGAGGTGCGTTGGTGTGCTTTGAATAGGCCATCATATTCGCGAGAATTTGTCGAGGTGCCTATTCACCCCCCTCTAGTCGCCATTCCGATCCCACAAACTTTTCAAGCTCTTCTTGCATGACCTTTATCCAATTTGCATCATATAAAGCATGAGCAATATCTCTAGGCTCAAAGGTGGCAACAAAAGCAGACTTAACAAACACAGCAAGTGAACCAACCTGAGAACGCAAAGATCTCGTGGTGAGATCGCCGATGATGAGCTCTGAGGGATGATCACGTTGAACTTCTCGGGATCCTAGGTGATCAGATGTCACCTCACCGGAGACAGCAGCTGGCACCTCTGGACTCAACTGAGGGGGCTCGATCTAAGTGGAAGTATTGATCATAGGTCCATCGTCGTCCTCAGTCGAAGTCTCAAAAGGTGTGGGGTCTGCAGGCTGTGCAGAAGGCCCACCCTCATCAACATCAGGAGTCTCATCATCTCCCTCTAAGATGGACTCTCCAAGATCGTCATCACCAAAAAGCTCAAAAGAACGAGTAAGCGAAGGCATGGACTCATCGAAAGAAACCTCGCACGTCTCGACAAAGCTGCTGGGAGTCGAGGTTCCAAACACGGAAGCCTCAAGAATGCAAAGTATAACCAAGAAAAACTCCATCCCAGCAATGAGACTCAAACTTGTCCAAATGTCCTCCCTTCTTGAGCACAAAGCACTTGTAGCCAAACACTCGTAAGTGACTTGCCTTGGGCTGTCTGCCAAACTGCAACTCGTATGATGTCTTACCTAGGTAAGCTCTAAGAAAGATGCAGTTGGCAAGATAGCAAGTTGTGTTCATAGCTTTAGCCCAAAAGCGCCTAGGAGTCCTATGCTCATCGAGCATCATCCTAGCCATCTCGACCACGTGCGGTTCTTTCATTCCACAACGTTGTTCCGTGGGGAGTGTAAGGAGCAGAAAACTAGTGCTGAAGACCCTGATCACTATAGAAGCTGACGAACTGAGAATTCTTGAACTCAAAACCATTGTCAGAGTGAATTGCTCACATCCAACCATTGTTCTCATTCTTCAGATTCAGGATCAGATCATGAACAAAGTAAAAAGCCTCATCCTTAGACTACATAAAGAAAACACACGAGAATCGAGAAAAATCATCAACAATCACAAGTACATACCACTTCCCACCAACTGAACGTACCCGAGCTGGACCAATAGTGTCCATGTGTAACAGCTCTCCCGAGTACGAAGTCATCACATGAGTCACAGGTGCGTGAGAAGCGGCAACCATCTTCCCATGACAACAGGGATGACAAACTAGATCCTTCTCCATCTTAAGCTTGGGCAATCCTCGTATGACGTCCATAGAGCTCAATCTACCTAGCAAATCAAAGATCAAATGACCTAACCTCCTATGCCACCTCTAGAGCTCAAAAGAGGATCCAACGATCAAACAACGAGAAGGGCCAAAAGAACTAGAGAAATCAATCCAAAAAACCTTACCGAAGGGTAAGATATGGCAAACCAAAGATCCTTTAGAATCAACAACAAATGACATGCCCTTCTTAAAACGATCCTCTAAGCCCTCCTCTAGAAGTTGCGAAACAGAAACCAAATTGAAACCCAAATTTCCAACCAAAGCAACATTCTTCAAGGAGAAATGCTCAGAGATTCGAACTGAACCGATGCCATGTACCTTCCCTTGACCATTGTTCTCGAATGTGATGTACTCCCTTGAGCTCAGGGAAGTGAGGCTGGAGAACAATCTGCGATGTCCCATCATGTGGCGAGAGCATCCCGAATCCATGATCCATATGTCCTCAATGCCCCGATCCTACAAAATCAATGGTCATAAGGGGGAGCAAACAGTCCGACACTAGGTTTAGCGAAAGAGATAAACTAGTGTCGAGCCATCTGCTCAAAAGAAGGAAAGAAGAAATAATCATAAAAGTCTGGACCAAAGCGTGGCTCAAAGCACGATCCTCTGTTCCACCTAAAGTCACGTCCACAAGGTCTAAATATGTATCTAGAATGACCTAGATCTCTACCAGAGCGAAAACCACCCTCTAGAACACGGGCACAAAAGTCGTCTCATCTACCACCACCTACACGGCGCACCCTGAACTCTAGCCTCTCTCTGTGTCGAGGGACTCTCTGTGTACCACCCTACTGGTAGAACTACTCCTGCCCACCAAGAGATCTCTTTGCTCTCTCAACCCGCTTCCTCCTGAAGCAGAACTCCACAAGATGCCCATCTCTCTAACAAAACTCACAGTGATAGGTAGACTTCTTGGGATGTGGTTGAGGCTTGGGTTTCTTGGGCTAGGTGGTGTTGGGGGTTTACTCTTTGGTATGTGAGGGTCCTGGTAGAGAGTCAAGAGAAGTGTGTAGATGCTTGGGCTTTGGGATCCAGATAGGCTTCTTAGGTGGAGCTTTAGGTTGTTCTTGGAACACTTCATCCTTGGGCTGACAGGCCTCGAAAGACTTAGTGGAGTGAGTACTGGGATAACTCTGCTATGGAGTTATCTTACTCCACTCCACTGCACGGCTCAGGGCACTCTCAAAGTCAGCCTTGGTATAGGTGTAACCTACTCCAGACCCATCTTGCCTCTTGAACTGCTGGATCATCATGCCGAGTTGTGGCTTTGTAGCACTCACCCAACTCAGGATCTGACAGAGGTAAGAGTTCTCGTTCTGAGCATTAGCTTGCTCCTCTCTCAAGGAACCTAGCACCTCCACCTAAGACAAGCACATCTCACACTCTCCATCAACTTGTACAGACTTCTCAGCTTTCAACTTGATTAGTTCAAACCTCAGAGACAAGCAGTTCTCACAAACAGTGGGTGGAACTGACAATGTCTCAAGATCAAGCTTAGTCTGCTCCAGCTTAGCTCTGACTCTCTCTAACTCACCCAACTGCTCATCTACCTTCGCTCTCAGCTCAGCTAGATTAGATAAGTGGGATGGGCAGTCTCTATAGGGCACGACGACAGTGGCATGAGCATCTTTTAGCTCCAGCTGAGCGCTTTCAAGCTCAGTGGCCAAAGTGTCTCTCTCATCAACCTTCTCTGTAACCTAGACTTCAGAGTCATTAGGTCACACAAAAGCACCTCACAGTTAGGGCACTCACTCTCAATCTTGCCATTGGCTATGGCAAGCTCACTCTCAAGCTCATGTATCCTCTTCTTAGCCCATCTAAGCAGTTTTTATCGATATTTCAACTCTTGACTGTTCTCTTCAAGTAATTCAACGACTTCTCGTTCATAGGAAGATACCTTCTTATTGTCATCGTCGGAGTTGTCAGAGGAGCTCTTATCTTCTTTATTCCCAAGAGCCATTGAGCAGACGTTCTTGTGGGATCTTCGGTTGTGGTGTGAGTGAGTCTTTGGCCTATCCCCGAAGGCCATGAAGTAGAGGTCCACCATATCATCCTTGTCCTTCCCCTTCTTGATCACGATCTCCTCATCACTTGAGCTTCATGAAGAGGAAGAAGAGGATGATCTATTGGAATAACTTCTCTCCATCTCGGCGAAGAAGGCCTTGTCTTGCCTGTTGTTGTCACGCTGGTGAGGAGCCATGCTGAAGAGCGTGGGCCTCATGGCTCCAGATGTGATGAGTCATTGTCAACGATAGTCAAAGAGGACTGAAAAAAAGAGAGAAGACCTGCTGCGTCTGGGCCGCTTGTGACTCAGGTACACGGGCAGCGAGCGACTGTCGGGAAGAGGGGCCGCGAAGTCGGGTTGGCCCAATCCGGGTACATGGGCTAGGAGCAGCAGAGGATCCACTGGGCTGTTGACCAGGATTGACTTAGGTACACAGGCGGCGAGTGATTGCCGTGCTGAGAGAGCTGCGGAATCGGGCCGGCCCAATCCGGGTACTTGGTGCGAAGTCGGTGGACGCTTTGTCAATTTCAGCGCAAAACTGACAACCGCTGATCTCGCATCGGACTGTTTAGAGGCGAAGCCATAGTCGCTATGAAAGCTCTGCCTCCGGATAAGTCATTTGTAAATAGGAGTTTACTATTTTGTCCTTAGGCCCACAATCATTCAGTCTAGTCTGTAAAAATATCCTAAGGGCAGTTTGGTCTTTTTCTTTTATTTCAGCGTTTGTAAAAAACCCTAAGGGTCTTTTAGTATTTTCCTAGTCTATTGGGCTGCCTACAAATAGGGCCCTAATCCCTAGGGTTAGGAATATCTCACTTTAATCAAAAAAATCAGAGTTCACCTCCCTGTTCCTGTTTTTTGTGCGCCGCCAGGCTCCTGTACTGTCTTCGTGAGTTCATCCGCCGCCACCATTGTTCTTTGCACGACGACAGGTTTTCTGCTTGCCTCGTTGCGCGTGCGTTTCGATTGCGTGTGAATCTGTTTGATCCTTGGTTTTGTGGCTGGAGATTTTTCTGCGCAGCGCACCAGTTTCTTACATGAACGTTGTTCTTGTTTTGGTTCTGCTGTCGAATATTCTGCGCCTAGCTCCTGTAGTCGCAAGTTGTTTCTAGTGTTGTTTAATCCGTTCATGATGTTCTAGCCCTGAGCCTAGTACTCAACCTATTTCCTTTTAGTGTGCATTTGTGTCCAGCTATCCTGGCACCTAGCTTTTGGTTGACAGGCTATTCTATTCTTGGCTACAACAAAGTTTTTCAATTGATACTTTTTCCTGACATGGCGTTTTGATCGAGAAGAAAGTGTCTGGCACGTCTCTTGATGTTTCTAGCGGAGGTCTGTACTTTGTTCGAAGTCTTTCTGTTTTGTGAAACAGGCTTCGATCAGATTGCTCTACAGGCTTCAAACTCGTTTTGCTTCTCAAGCAAAGTATGCCGCTAGGCTTTCCACTATTCTTTAACACTGATTTCTGCTGTGCTCCGAAGCATGCGAAGTAGTACTCCGATTTTTGTACTTCGGACAGTCAACTTCACAGTTAGTACTTCGATAGATCTTTTCGGAGATGTCCTTCTTTCTCGAAGTGTCGTGCTGTGGGTCCCATTCAGTTTGTGCTTTCGGAGATTGTGATTCGAAGTGTGTTTCTGGGCTTTGGTTTCATGTGCGAGAGTCCTAGAGGACTCCGATTCTAAGTTAGTATGTGTTTCAAAGGTCACTACTCTGGTAGTCATACCTCGATTAATCTAACTTCGAAGGTCGCGTTGCAGGCTTCGATTTTTCTTGCTAAGCTTCAAAGTTGATTTTTGACTGTGTTAAGATTCGCTGTTTCGATGTGTGCTTTTCGAAGCAAGCTTCGGTTGCCTCACACTTCGCACCGAAGCATGCTTCGCAGTTAGCTATACTCTTCACCGAACTAGCCTCGACTCCTTCAACATTCGACACATCCACTACACCCTTTGACAAAGGACTTCAAAGCAGACTTTGGCACACCCCAGGCTTCGACATTGTAGGCTTCGATCGACAACCCTCGACAACTTCAGGCTTCGCACATACTTCGAAGTAGGCTTCGTCAAGTTCCTAACAGGAGACAACTTTGAACAGTAACTCCTCATCACTATTTACGTTCCCTCAGTTTAATTGCTGTGATGATCTGTTTTTGAGGACTTTGATCTGCCCACATTTTTAATCAATTTGTTATTCTGCCTATTAGCACTGTATTGGTGTTTCTTTGTCTAGGACATCGGTCGTTTATAGGCTAGATATGTTTAGGCTTTGTTGACCTGTTCGCATTTTCCTGCTTAGTCTTTTAAGGTGCGTTGGGTGTTGGGAGCAGGCCATTGATTCGAAAGAATTTTTAGGCGCCCATTCACCCCCCTCTGGTCGCTACTTTCGGTCCTACAAGTGGTATCAGAGCCTGGTTAGGGTTTTTCCATACCTTAACCGGTTCTAAACCCCAGTAGTGATCATGACGTCTCCTGGAAAGGTCCCGTCCTTGGAAGCTTATGGCTATAATTATTGGAAGACTCGCATACGAGCCTATCTCATGAGCCAAAGCTCGGACATCTAGGACATTTGTGTTCACGCTACTTTTGTCATATTGCCAGTTGCTGAGCGTGATTCTCCTGGTATTATCGCCCAGCATCTGAACAATAACAAAGCAGTGAACATCATGTTTTCTGGTTTAGGTCCCTCTGAATTTGAGCATGTGAGCCATCTCACCACTGCGAGAGAGATCTGGGCTACCCTTCAGGCACACAATAAGGGGACAGCTCAAGTCAAGGCTCGGCTCTATCAGACCTACCGGCGTGAATATGAGAACTTCACACAAAAGCCGGGTGAATCTGTTGAAGTGTTGTTTGGTCATTTTCAATCGATCATAAACAAGCTCCGAGCCAGCAAGGCTGAGGGTGTGTAGTTAGTCTTAGATCATGAGCAGGCACTCAATGTTCTCCATACCTTGGACCCCAAGATCTAGGAGATCAAGGTATCTTCTATCATTGAGATACCTTGACCATTTCTGAGTTGTTTAGCAAGCTGAGTTGTTTAGCAAGCTAAAGGCCACCGAGGTTGACACCCAGTTGAGATCAAATCTCACTGGCTCTGGATCAAAGTCTCTGGCCCTTGCTACACCTTCTATTGATCCCTCTTCTGTGAGCTGTGTTGGGTTCTCTTTGATGTCTATCACTGAGGACCAGCTTGAGTCGTTAGGAGATGATGATTTGTGTCTTTTCAACAACCGAGTGCGTCTTATTTATGACAAGAGAATGTTCAAAATACACATCACGAAATCTGGGTGATTTGAGTGTGGTGACCCAGGACACTTCATCGCCGACTGCCCCAAGCGCAAGGTCCACAAGAAGGGCACCGGTGGTGGCTTCCATGACTCCGGCAAGCACGACAGCTCCTCCTTCAACAAGGGCAATCCAAAGACCACATTCTTCAGAAAGGCCCGGAAGGACTACCGGTGAGAGAACAAGAAGCGCGACAAGGCCTTCTTCACCGAGATGGAGAAGAGCTACTCCAAGCGGTCCACGTCTTCTTCCTCTTCATCGAGCTCAAGTGATGAGGAGATCATCATCAGGAAGGGAAAGGACAAGGACGATCCAGCGGGCCTCTGCTTCATGGCCTTCGGGGACAGACCGAAGAGCCGCTCACATCAGCGCCGAAGATCCTGCAAGAGCTTCTACTCAATGGCTCTTGGGGATAAGGAAGAGAAGGGCTCCTCCGATGACTCCGACGATGAAGACAACGAAAATGTATCATCTTACGAACGTGAAATCGTTGATTTACTTGAAAGCAATCGCCAGGAGTTAAAATATCGAGAAAAACTGCTTAGAGGGGCTAAGAAGAGGATAGATGTATTAGAGAGTGAGCTTGCCATGGCCAACGGCAGAATTGAGAGTCTATCTTCTTCCCCTTGCTTGGGTGATAGCAGTGAGTGCCCAAAGTGTGAGGTGCTTCTGTGTGACCTGTCGACTCTGAAGTCCAGATACACAGAAAGGGTTGATGAGAGGGACGCTTTGGCCACTGAGCTTGAAAGCGCTCAGCTGGAGCTGAAAGATGCTCAAGCCACTGTCGTCGTGCCCTATGCTGATTGCCCATTTCATCTAGCTAGTTTAGCTGAGCTGAAAGCCAAGGGCGATGATCATTTGGGTGACTTAGAGACAGTGAGAGCTGAGCTGGAGCAGACTAAGCTTGATCTTGAGACACTGTCAGTTCCACTCACTGTATGTGAGAACTGGTTGTCTCTTTGACTAGAGTTGATTAAGCTAAAAGTCGAGAAGTCTGTCCAAGTAGATAGAGAGTGTGAGACCTACTTGTCTTAGGTGGAGGTTCTAGCTTCCTTGAGAGAGGATCTAGCTGATGCTCAAAATGAGAACTTTTACCTCCGTTCTATCCTGAGTTGGATCAGTGCCAGAGAGCCACAGCTCGGCATGATGATCTAGCAGTTTAACAGGCAGGATGGGTTGGGGTAGGTTACACCTACACCAAGGCTGACTTTGAGAGTGCCATTAGCCGATCAGTGGAGTGGAGTAAAATGACTCCTGAGCAGAGATACCCCAAGACTCACTCCACTGAGTCTTTCCAGGCTAGTCAGCCCAAGGATGGAGTGATCCAAGAATAGCCCAAAGCTCCACCGAAGAAGCCCATCTGGGTTCCAAAGCCCAAACACCTCCACACTTCTCTTGACTCTCTTCCTGGACCCTCTCAACCCAAGAAGACTACACCAAACACCACTAAGCCCAAGAACCCCAAGCCTCAACCACATCCCAAGAAGCCCACCTACCACTGTGAGTACTGTCAGAGAGACGAGCATCTTGCGGAGTTTTGCTTCAGGAGGAAGCGGGTTGAGAGAGCAGAGAGAGCTCGTGGTGGTCAGGAGCAGTTCTACCAGCAGGGTGGTAGACTGAGAGTTCCTCGACGCGGGGAGAGGCTGGAGGCCAGGCTGATGGGGGAGTGGTCCCGATCTTCCGCTAGGTAAAGGATAAACTTGTGTTGGTGGAGAATCTCGACGTTGGCGATCCAAGGCTCCGGTCCGGCGGATCAAAACCTTGCAATCGTTACACCACTGTCTCCGTTGGTTATCAACCACGCAGAACGCGATTGACCTCGCCACGAAGGCTAATTCCTGCAAGCGAACCCAAGAACACAAGCAAGAACAGGAAGGATACAAATCGAATGCCAAATCACAGACAAACGAAGATAAGTTGAGGTTTCACAAACGCCAATGCGGCAGCCAATCGGTCCGGCGCAAGAGGCGGGATCTAAACACAACAGTGTAGATGCAACAAAGCAAAACCTAACCCTAGAAGTGGCTGGCGTGAGAATATATAGGGCGGCGGCCTGTGGAAGGGGAACAGACTTGGGCTGTGGGCTAGAAGACGTACAGACTCAAAATATGGCCAACACGGCCCAGTTCTGTCACGCAGGACTGTTTTAAATACATAGGTCGACTCGAGACTCCAAATGATGCGAAACCAACGGCAAAAGATCCGTCTTCTCCTCAGCTTTCCAAAAAGTCCAAGAACGCGCCAATCGGACTTCGTATGAGGAAGTTATGCCCATTTTGGTGCAGGGTGGTCGATGTAGTCCGAACCAGCAAAATCTTGACTTCAAACATCCGTGCGGCTCCGTCTTGAACTCCAATTCTTCTATTCCATTTCCCATGTTCCTAAGCAACAAAATATCACTAGTATTCAGTAGCATCCCATCCAAACAAATATTGACATAGTTGCTAAGGAAAGAATTAACCTCATGGTTCAAGCGACGGGCACGGGCGCATGTGATTCGTCCTAGTAACTGAATTGTAGGTGGAGGCTCCATGTGTGTATCATGTGAAGTGATGTCCTCATCATCCTCCCCTTCTTGAATTGGAGTCGTCCTCGACTCAAGCTCATCGTCAGCTCCCAAATAGGGTTTTAATTCATCAGCATGGGGTATCAATTTAAACTTTCTCAAATCAGGAAAACGTTCCTTGCGCAAGTACAACCAAACAAGATCTCCTGGTTTGAAAAACATCTTCTTTCTTCCTTTATTTGTCTTTTGAGCAAAATAGCGTGCCTTCTTTTCTATAACTTCCTTGGCCTTCAAATGCATAGCTTTCACAAACTCTGCACGCTTAGTTACTTCCATGTTTGTTCTCTCTTGAAAAGGAAGTGGCAGCAAATCAAGTGGTGTGATTGGCTTCAAACCATACACCAATTCAGACGGGCACAAATGTGTTGTTGAGTGAACAGCTCTATTGTATGCAAATTTAACAAGTGGAAGGCTGTCCTCCCATTCCTTCAAGTTCTTCTTAATCATTGTCCGCAGCAACATGGAGAGTGTACGGTTTACCACTTCTGTTGGACCATCAGTTTGCGGGTGACAAGTTGTTGAAAATAGCAATTTTGTGCCAAGCTTGACCCACATCGTCTTCCAAAAGTAACTCATAAACTTCTCATCACGATCTGAAACAATGGCTCTAGGCATCCCGTGCAACCTCACAATTTCCCTGAGAAATAAATCAGCAATATGTGAAGCATCGTTGGTCTTGTGACAGGGAATAAAGTGTGCCATTTTAGAAAACCTATCCACTCTTACAAATATGGAGTCTCTCCCCCTCTTTGTCCTAGGCAATCCCACAATAAAGTCCATGCTAATATCTTCCCAAGGTGCACTAGAAACAGGAAGTGGAGTATACAAACCATATGGATTAAGTTTGGACTTAGCTTTATGGTATGTGGCACAACGCTGCACAAATCGTTCAACATCTCTCCGCATCTTTAGCCAATAAAAATTATTGGACAGCAGGGCCAAAGTCTTTTCTCTCCCAAAATGTTCCATTAATCCACCGCCATGTGATTCCTGCAACAACAGCAAATGTACGGACGAATCTGGAACACATATCTTGTTAGCATGGAACAAGAAACCGTCATAAACATGAAATGTTTTCCAGTCTTTCCCATCATTACATTTAGTGAATGGTTCAGCAAATTCTTTATCTACAACATACAAATCTTTCAAGCTTTCCAAATCTGGAACGTTAATATCAAGTTGAGATAAAAGAACAACCATGCGAGACAAAGCATCAGCAACCACATTTTCTTTGCCATTCTTGTATTTCACAATGTATGGGAAAGGTTTAATAAATTCAACCCGTTTAACATGTCTATGGTTCAGTTTAGCTTGCCCTCTCAAATATTTTAGTGCTTCATGATCAGAATGTATATTAAACTCCTCAGGCAAAAGGTAATGTCGCCAAGTCTTAAGCACACGCACTAAGGCATATAATTCACACTCATAGGTAAAATAATTCAATCGTGGACCATGCAATTTCTCACTAGAATAGGTCACGGGTTTACCTTCTTGTAGCAGCACATCTCCTATTCCAAAATCACTAGCGTCATCACATTCTATCTCAAAGGTCTTACTGAAGTCGGGTAGCTGAAGTAGAGGTGCACGTGTAAGGCGATCCACTGGTGTGGCAAAAGCTTGTCCTTGTGCTGGCTCCCAAGTAGAAGTAACTCCCTTCTTGGTCAACTCAGGTAAAGGACCGGTTATGGTGCTGAAATCTCTCACAAAACGCCGGTAGAAACCTGCAAGACCAAGAGAGCTACGTACTGCAAGGTTAGTTTTAGTTGCATGCATGATACATCTTTTCAGATTAATAGCTTGTGATGAAGAAGGAAAAACAACTTTATCTTTTTGTTGCCCCGAAAGTGTCTCAGCTACTTGCTGATTTTCAGAAAGTTGTTTGCTCTTTTGTGCGTCCTTAGCACGTTTTTCTTGTTCAAATTTCACAATTTCAGCAGGAGTCATAGGAAGCAATGTAACTTTCTTTCCTTTATACATAAATGTGTACTTATTGCTCCTACCATGGTGTGTAGCATCAGTATCATATACCCAAGGTCTACCAAGTAATAGAGAACATGCTTGCATTGGTACTACATCAAAATCAGCACTTCCAAAGTATGTACCAATGGAAAATTCGATGTGAACAGTTTGTGTTACCTTGACCTTACCGATGTCGTTGAGCCATTGCACATGGTAAGGGTGTGGATGTGCACGTGTGGGAAGTTGAAGCTTAGTTACCACGTCGAGGCTCACCAAATTGTTGCAACTACCGCTGTCGATGATGACATGCGCACGACGGTCTTTGACGCGGAAGAAGGTCTGAAATATATTGTTCCGTTGTGACTGGTCGTCCTGGTCCATGTGAGTGCTCAAGTCACGTTGTACAATAAGTGCTGCCATGTTAGAGAAAAGACAAAGAAACAAAGAATAATCCTTATGTAAAATAGCTAGGTGGGGTGCTGGATGTGTGGTGGAAGCAATTCGTCAAGCACCTTACCCACGCTTGCAAGTGTTCTTACCACGCCGCAGTGAGGTCACCGGCCTACAGGTGATGAACCAAGTGGAGGGTGGTGTACAATTGCAAGGAATGAACATGTCCTGACCAAGAGAAATGTGTAGCTTGGAAGGCAAGTGAGTAGCAAGGATTAGCGATAATAATAACAGTTAAACCAAGGTCAATAAGTATTCCCAAGTACTCGTCAAAGTTGCTGACCGTAGTGCTCCCAAAGTGAAAGTTCAAGTAATAGAGGGAAACTATGTGCCCAAAAATCAAATGGAAGCAAAAACAGGTCAAAATCAGCTCTCTATGGATCGGACAAGGGATCGGACAAGAGATCGGACAAGTGATCGGACAAGGGTGTGTGCACAATTTTTTTTTTGTTGCTGCTTGGATCGGACAAGAGTTCGGACAAAGGTTCAGACAAGAGATCGGACAAGCAGCAAACAGCCAAAGACTGCCTCAGATTGGACAAGAGTTCGGACAGGAGTTCGGACAAGAGTTCGGACAAGAGTTGGGACAAGCAACTAACAGCCCGCTTCTCTTTTTTTTTATATTTTTTTTTCTCTCCTTTTTTTTTCACTCTATTTTTTTTTTGAAACAAGGATGACCAGAGGAGTAACCACAAAAATTGGCACCTACAACTGAGGTGGGATGTGGCTCACAAAAATTCAAACAAGTTCGCTGTCCGGCGAGCAAAAACTTTGTCCAATTTTTTTCTTTATCTTCCCGATTTTTTTTGGCGATTTTGGTGAGGGCTAACCGACATTTGTCGGTTAGGGGACCCTCCAAATTGAGTCAGGAACACGCTCAAAAAATTTCAGATTTTTCTGCCAAACGAGCGAAAAGTTATGCCTGTTTTACTGAAGGGGGGGCACAAAGACTGAATGTGGAAAACAAAGAAAGGTTGCGGAAGGGGGGGGTTTTCGGTGGGGAATTTTTTTCTGAGACTCAAGAACAACTACTACTCAAACGACACAGAGGGATGACTAAACCAGCAACAAGACTCGACCAAGAACACGAACTCAACAAAGTTAAAACTGAAATTAAAATCGCAAGGCACAAAGGGGTTCTCGGTGGGGAATTTTTTTGGTGCGGTTTTCTGGACTCTGGGTAAAAACAAAAGCAGATCGAGATTACCTAACGGGAAACCTGAGCTCTGATACCAGCTGATGGGGGAGTGGTCCCGATCTTCCGCTAGGTAAAGGATAAACTTGGGTTGGTGGAGAATCTCGACGTTGGCGATCCAAGGCTCCGGTCCGGCGGATCAAAACCTTGCAATCGTTACACCACTGTCTCCATTGGTTATCAACCACGCAGAACGCGATTGACCTCGCCACGAAGGCTAATTCCTGCAAGCGAACCCAAGAACACAAGCAAGAACAGGAAGGATACAAATCGAATGCCAAATCACAGACAAACGAAGATAAGTTGAGGTTTCACAAACGCCAATGCGGCAGCCAATCGGTCCGGCGCAAGAGGCGGGATCTAAACACAACAGTGTAGATGCAACAAAGCAAAACCTAACCCTAGAAGTGGCTGGCGTGAGAATATATAGGGCGGCGGCCTGTGGAAGGGGAACAGACTTGGGCTGTGGGCTAGAAGACGTACAGACTCAAAATATGGCCAACACGGCCCAGTTCTGTCACGCAGGACTGTTTTAAATACATAGGTCGACTCGAGACACCAAATGATGCGAAACCAACGGCAAAAGATCCGTCTTCTCCTCAGCTTTCCAAAAAGTCCAAGAACGCGCCAATCGGACTTCGTATGAGGAAGTTATGCCCATTTTGGTGCAGGGTGGTCGATGTAGTCCGAACCAGCAAAATCTTGACTTCAAACATCCGTGCGGCTCCGTCTTGAACTCCAATTCTTCTATTCCATTTCCCATGTTCCTAAGCAACAAAATATCACTAGTATTCAGTAGCATCCCATCCAAACAAATATTGACATAGTTGCTAAGGAAAGAATTAACCTCATGGTTCAAGCGACGGGCACGGGCGCATGTGATTTGTCCTATTAACTGAATTGTAGGTGGTGGCTCCATGTGTGTATCATGTGAAGTGATGTCCTCATCACAGGCCGCGTCGTATAGGTGGTGGTAGAGGAGACAACTTTCATACCCGTGCTCTAGATGGTGGTGTTCGTTCCGGCAGAGCTCCAGGTCGTTTTGGCTACGGTCATAGACCTTGTGGCTGAGGCTTTAGGCAGAACCGAGGATCGCGCTTTGAGCCGCATGTTGGTCCAAACTCTTATGATGATTTCTGCTTTCCGTCTTTTGAGCAGATGGCTCGACACTGGTCTAGCTCTTTTGCTAAACCTGGTGTCGGATCATTTGCTCCCCCTTACAACCACTGATTGTGCAGGATCGGGGACTAGAGGACGTTTGGATCATGTACTCAGGATGCTCTCGCCACATGACAGGACATCGCAGATGGTTCTCCAATCTCTCTCCCCCGAGCTCCAAAGAATACATCACCTTCGGGAATAGTGGTCAAGGAAAGGTAAATGGTATTGGCTCAATTCGTATCTCTGACCATTTCTCTTTAAAGAACGTTGCTTTGGTTGGAAATTTGAACTTCAATTTGATTTCTATTTCGCAACTTCTTGAGGATGGGTTGGAGGTTCATTTTAAGAAGGGCAGTTCTTCTGTGTTTGATTATAGAGGGTCTTTGATTTGCCAGATCTTACCGTTCGGTAAGGTTTTTCGGATTGACTTCTCTAGTTCTTTTGGCCCTTCTTGCTATTTGATTGCTATATCCTCCTTTGAGCTCTGGAAGTGGCATAGGAGGTTAGGTCATTTGAGTTTTGATCTGCTAATCAGGGTCTTGATCACCAGTTTTCTGCTCCTTACACTCCCCCACAGAATGGCGTTGTGGAACGAAAGAACCGCACGCTAGTCGAGATGGCCAGGACGATGCTCGATGAGCACAGGACTCCTAGGCGTTTTTGGGCTGAAGCCATGAACACGGCTTGCTATCCGGCCAACCGTATTTTTCTTAGAGCTTACCTAGGTAAGACTTCATACGAGTTGTGGTTTGGCAGATAGCCCAAGGTGAGCCACTTGCGAGCGTTTGGCTGCAAGTGCTTTGTGCTCAAGAAGGGAGGGCATTTGGACAAGTTTGAGTCCTGTTGCTGGGATGGAGTCTTTCTTGGTTATGCTTTGCATTCTCGAGGCTTCCGTGTTTGGAACCTCGACTCCCAGCAACTTGTCGAGACTTGTGAGGTTTCATTTGATGAGTCATTGCCTTCTTTGAACCCTTCGTTTGAGCCTTCTGGAGATGGTGAGCTCGGAGAGTCCATCTTCGAGGAAGATGATGACACTCCAGCTGCTGAAGAGGGTGGGCCTTCTGCACAGCCTGCAGAACCCACACCTTCTGAGACTTCGACTGAGGATGAGGGTGGACCTCTGATCACTTATTCCACTTCGATCGAGCCTCCTCAGTCGAGTTCAGAGGTGCCAGCTGCTGACTCCGGTGAGGTGACTTTAGATCACCAGGGATCCCGAGTAGTTCAGCATGATCACCCCTCAGAGCTCATCATCAGTGATTTGACTGAGAGAACTTTGCGTTCTTCTGTTGACTCTCTTGCTGTGTTTGCTGAATCTGCTTTTGTTGCATATTTTGAGCCCAGAGACATTTCTCATGCTCTTTCTGATTCTAATTGGATTAATGCTATGCAAGAAGAGCTTGAGAATTTTGTCCCCAATCAGGTTTGGACACTAGTCGAGCTGCCACCCGGATGCAACCCCATAGGCACCAAGTGGGTGTTCAAAAACATGCAAGATGAAGATGGGGTTGTGGTGCGCAACAAAGCTCGACTGGTTGCCCAGGGTTTTTGCTAGAAGGAAGGTATTGATTTTGAAGAAACTTTCGCCCCTGTTACCCGTCTTGAGTCCATTCGCATTCTCTTAGCTTTTGCCGCTTCGATGGGTTTTAAGCTTTTTCAAATGGTCATCAAGAGTGCTTTTCTAAACGGGTACATAGAGGAGGAGGTTTATGTTAGGCAGACCCCCGGTTTTGAAAACCCCAAGTTTCCTCGACATGTTTTTAAGCTGCAGAAAGCTTTATACGGTCTTAAGCAAGCCCCCAGGGCTTGGTATGACCGGTTGAAGCAGTTTTTGTTGGGGAAGGGCTTTTGTGATGGGTTCTGTGGATAAAACTCTCTTCTTGCTCGGAGATGCTTCAGATTTCTTAGTCGCTCAGATTTATGTGGATGATATTATCTTTGGCGGTACTACTAATGCTCTTGTGTCCAAGTTTTCTGAGCAGATGCACAGTGAGTTTGAGATGAGCCTCATGGGTGAGCTCAAGTACTTCTTAGGGCTCCAGATCAAGCAGACCAAGGATGGCACCTTCATCCACCAGTGTAAGTACACTAGAGATATGTTGAAGAAGTTTGACTTTGGTGGAGAGTTGAAGCCTCAAATGACCCCAATGGGCACATCTGGGGGCCTGGACAAGGACGAGAGCGGCGTCAAGGTCAATGAGAGAGAGTTTCGAGGGATGATCAGTTCTGTTGGGGGAAAATATCTCATCTTCGGGGTTATTGCCAAAGCAGCATGAAGACAGTCAACCAGTTCGAAGATTGTCCGAAGACCATCTTCGAAGATGCCCAGAACCTGGTTCGAAGCCCGAAGACAGACACTGGTTCGAAGTATGTCTTCGAACCAAAGCCCTTCAGGATCTTTTCTGCCAGCTAAGATGGAAGACTTATCTTCTATCTTATTAGATTAGTCTTTTACCATTTTAGCCCTATTAAGGAAAACGAATAGTTTCCTTAATGTCGGTTGTAATAGAGGGGTAAATAGGTCTTTTCCTTAATGTTTAAGCCTATAAATACCCCCCATTTCACCCTGTAATAGGGGACCGATTACAAGTGATTCAATACACACTTTCGAACTATTCTAAGCTATTATCCTTTCGGAGGCTTAGAACAGTTTGCTTCGCAAACACTTCGTTTGTTAGTTTCTTTTCTACAGAAACCTGTTAGCGTAATCTTTTACGCCAACAGTTGGCGCCGTCCGTGGGGAACTTAGTTCAAAAAACTTCGTTCTCTACCAATTTCTTACGTCATGCCTCCTAAGCGGAGCGCACGTCGCAATCCCACTCGGAGGTCCTCTCGGATCTCCGGAGAGATACCCTTCGACACAGTCGAAGTCGGAGGGTCTTCGACTATCCCTCCACCTCAAACTCCGCAAGGGGCTTCTATCCCTCGAGGATACGAAACCTCTCCACCAACCCCTTCCATACTTCGACCGCCCGGAGCCACTCTGCCACCCTCCATTCCGATTCGAACTGATCATACTAGTTCTCAAGACCCGGAAGGTCCTTCCGGAGGAGATGAAGATAGCCTTGGAGACATGGCCACTCAAATGGCCAATCTTCAAGCTGAGGTAGCGAGGTGGCGACAAGAGGCTGCGAACAGGCTTCGCTCTCAAGCCACCCCAGCTATCCCCGAAGTGCCCGAAGACGACGATCTTGGTTATCCCGAAGCCCCGGAGAACGCCTCTTACGACAATGAATCTCCGTTGCATCCTGAGCTTCAGAAGGTTCGCTTCGATCCGAAGTTCAAAACTTCGAAGCTCTGCAAGTATGCCGGAGACGAAGATCCCAGTGAGTTTGCACGTTCTTATGCCCTAGCGATTGAGGCTAGCGGCGGAGACAGAGAGACTATGGCGAAGTGCTTCCCATTAGCTCTTCAAGGAGTGGCGTTGAGATGGTTCTGGTCTTTAAAGCCAGGATCAATCATTTCGTGGTTACAGTTGAAGAGGAAGTTTATAAGTAACTTTCAGGGCACCTTCGTACCCCCCATGTCAACAGGAAGCCTTTTCCAAGTGAAACAGCTCCCCGGAGAAACATTGAGGCAGTACTTCAAGCGCTTCGCTCACACGAAGTCGCAAATTCGGGGGCTGTCCACATCCTCGGTGGTTGATGCGGCTCGGGAAGGCGTCAGTCATAAAGGCCTTCTGGATAAACTGCATCGGAAGAGCATCACCACAGTGTCACAGCTGATGTCGTACTTCGAGGAGTACTCAAGGTCAGAAGAAGGTTGGCTTCGGAGGACTACTGCTACTTCGACAGTATTGACGGAAGTTAAAGCAGAGTTGAAGACTTCGGCACAGCCGCAAGAACCAGTCTTCGAAGTGCAACATGATAGAAGAAGAGGGCAAAAGCACCCTCGCTCTGAAGTCTTAAACATTGCACCCCCACAGAAGTTTGCACCAAGAGCTCCACAGTCTGCGGGGAACAAGTCCAGCGGCTGGAGGCCGCCAGGGAAAACGGCTGGCAAGGGCCAGACCCTTTTTTGCTGTATTCATGGAGAGAATCGAAGCCATGCAACTGACACCTGCAAGGCTATTCTTACCCTTCGGGGAGAATACTTGGAGAGAACTTCGGGTCGAGGTAGTACCGACCGAAGTCCAGCAGCAGCAGTGCGCCTGGAGCCGGTCCAGGCTGTGGCGCGGATAGAAAATTTTGATGCTGCAAGGCACCCTCCGGTGGCCAATGTTATGCCACCTCCGAAGCAAGAGGAAGGGCAAGATAGAGGGAAGAGAGTAGTTCTCCCTATCTCCGGAGGAGGTACCCTCGGAAGCATGTCCAAGAGACAGCGAAGAGAGTACGTTCGAGAAGTAGGCCACATTGGGACTTTGTCATCTGCAGCTGCAATGCCGGAGTGGTCTCATGTTCCAATATCTTTCTCTGCGGAGGATGCAGCTGGTATCAAGTTCCCGCATGCAGATCCATTGGTTATTACTGCTGATATTGCAGGGACTGAAGTCCGAAGGGTGCTAATTGACGTAGGTAGCTCGGCAGATATCATATTTGTACAAGCCTTCGATCAGTTATGCATTTCCCGGAAGCATCTCCTCCCAGCGGCTCGTCCTCTGCAAGGCTTCGCAGGACCTCCGCTTGATGCATTGGCCAGATAGGCCTGGAAGTAACCTTCGGAGAAGGTTTACTAGCCCGAACTGAAGATGTTATCTTTGATGTGGTAGATGCCCCGTATGCTTATAATGTCATCTTCGGACGAGGCATGTTGAATCAGTTCGGAGCTGTGGCGCATCACAACTACTTGTGCATGAAGATGCCCACACAATCAGGAGTCCTGACAATCTTCGGAGATCAAGCCATGGCTCGGAGGGCAGAATATGGTCACGGTCCTCCTCTTGATCCGAGGCAAGTAAACAGTGTTCAAAATGATGAAGAAATTTTTTCAGCCTCTTCCGAAGCTTCGAAGAAGTCATTTCCAAGACCAAGTCCCGAAGGAGAGATTGCAACGAAGATCATTGTTAAAGATGGTAAAGAATACACTTTTCAATTTGGTAAAGATTTACCTCCTGAAGTTGCAACTTCCTTGGAAAAGGTCATAGAAGAAAATTTGGATGTCTTCGCTTGGTCTGACGAAGATATCACCGGAGTCGATCGGGATATTATTGAGCACAGTTTGCTTGTAAACCCGAAGGCCCGGCCTGTTCGACAAGGGCTCCGGAAGATGTCCGCAGAGAGAGCTGCTCTAGCTAAGGACGAAGTTAAAAAACTGTTGAAGGCTGGGATTATCAGAGAAGTGGCCCATACAGAATGGTTAGCCAACCCAGTCTTCGTCAGGAAGAAGTCTTCCGGAAAGTGGCGCATGTGCATTGATTTCACATCTTTGAATAAAGCGTGCCCACGTGACCCCTACTCCATGCCCCGAATTGATCAACTAGTTGACTCCACTGCAGGTTCGGAGTTACTAAGCTTCCTCGACGCGTATTCTGGTTATCATCAAATATGGTTGAAGCGCGAAGATGAAATCAAGACGAGCTTTGTAACTCCTTCGGGAGTCTTCTGCTATGTAAGAATGCCCTTCGGCCTAAGAAATGCCGGGGCTACTTTTTCAAGATTAGTTGCTAAGGCTCTAGGTCATCAACTAGGTCGCAATGTGGAGGCCTATATGGATGATATTGTAATAAAGAGTGCTTTAAAGCACCAACATAGCCTAGACTTAGCAGAAACATTCAATAGCCTTCGGGCATGTGAGATCCGTCTTAACCCCGAAAAATGTATATTCGGAGCTAAGGCTGGAAAGTTGTTAGGGTACTTAGTTTCAAGCAGGGGAATTGAAGCTAGCCCTACTCAAATAACTGCGCTGCAGAAGATGGCTCCTCCGGAGAATTTAAAGCAAGTGCAAAAGCTGACTGGACGTCTGGCCGCACTTAGCAGGTTTTTATCAAGGTCTGCGGAGAGGAGCTTGCCAATATTTAAAGCTTTGAAAGGGTCTGAAGATTTTGCATGGACACCGGAGTGTCAGAAAAGCTTCGAAGATATTAAAGATTATCTCAGCAATCTTGCTACACTCACGGTGCCTATTGCGGACGAAACCCTACTCCTGTATCTTGCAGCTACAGGTTCAGCTGTCAGCGCAGTCCTTGTCAGAGAAGCAGATATCAATGGGAAGTTGGTCCAAAATCCTGTCTATTTTGTATCCGAAGCATTGTCAGGAGCGAAGACAAGATACTCCGAACTTGAGAAGTTCGTTTATGCTCTGATAATGGCTTCGAGGAAGCTAAGACATTATTTTTTGGCTCATAATGTAATTGTACCAACTTCGTATCCCCTAGGAGATATGCTCCGAAGCAAAGATTCCACTGGAAGGATTGGAAAGTGGGCAGTAGAACTAGCACCCTTCGGCATATCTTTCCTGGCAAGGACAGCTATCAAATCTCAAGTCCTAACAGACTTCGTAGCAGAGTGGACTCCACCTACGAAGTTGACTCTGGAGAAATCAGATGACGGAGTTTGGACTATTTACTCCGATGGGGCTTTCCAAGCATCCGGAGCAGGCATTGGGGCAGTATTGATTTCACCGTCAGGGCAAAGAGCAATGTACTCCGCAAGACTCAACTTTAAGTCTACCAATAATATAGCGGAGTACGAAGGAATTTTATTGGGACTCCGGAAAGCACGTGCTCTAGGGGCTACAAGGATAATTATAAAAACAGATTCTCAGATAGTAGCAGGGCACGTAGACAAAAGTTTTCAAGTCCGACATCCACAGCTTGCAAAGTACTTAGAAGAAATTCGCAAGATTGAAGCACATTTCAAGGGTATTTCCATTCGGAGTATACCAAGAGCTGAAAATGTGCAAGCGGACATTTTAGCGAAGGCTGCAGCCGGAGCTGTGGATGTGCCTGACGAAGCTTTCTATGAGGAGCTCAATGTACCTTCGGTGCCACAAATTGCCTCTGCGGAGATCCTTTGCATTCCTAGTGCAGATTGGAAAGATTCGATCATAGAACTCCTGCAAGGAGGAACAAATTTGCCCGAAGAGCCCCAATTGTCAAGATTAGAGCTCAGAGCAAGAAACTATCAGTTAATCAACGGTATATTATACAAGGCCGGAGTATGCTCCCCTCTACTCCGATGTATATCTCAAGCCGAAGGCCAAGAAATTCTTCGAGAAATTCACGAAGGCCTTTGTGGAAGCCATTTAGCTCCTAGAGCACTGGCAGGAAAAACACTTCGCCAGGGGCTTTATTGGCCCACAATAACAGCTGATGCGGAGAGCTTGGTCCGCACTTGTCAAGGATGCCAGTGGATGGGTCGACGGAGTCATCTCCCACCAACAGCTCTTCAAGTCATAGCTCCGGTATGGCCTATGGCCAGATGGGGTATGGATCTAATTGGTCCCTTTCCGTTAGCAAAGGGAAATCTGAAGTTCGCAGTGGTAGCTATTGAATATTTTTCTAAGTGGGTAGAAGCAGAGCCCTTAACAGCTATCACTTCGAACAATGTACAGAAATTCTTCTGGAAGAACATTATTTGCCGGTTCGGAGTGCCTAGATATCTCACAGTTGATAATGGAACACAGTTCGACGCAGAACCCTTCAGGAAGTTTTGCGAAGACCTAGGCATTCAACTATGTTTTGCTGCAGTAAGACATCCTCAGTCGAATGGAGCCGTTGAGCGAGCCAATGGAAATATTTTATCAGGGCTAAATCGAAGAATAGTAGGATTATCAAAGGGACTGTGGACCGAAGAGCTTCCGAAGATTCTGTGGTCCATTCGGACTACGCAAACAAGGTCTACAGGTTTTACTCCGTTCAGACTGCTATTCGGAGATGAAGCTATGACTCCAACGGAGCTCAAAGGAGGATCATTTCGCAGCACCGAACCAGACATCGAAGAAGAGAGACAAGCTTCGTTAGATTTGTCAGAAGAAACAAGACTTCGAGCTGTAGCTAATTTATCAAAATATCACCAGCAGACGAAGACTTGGTATGACCCGAAGGTTAAGCTCAGCGAGTTAAGGCCGGGTCATCTTGTTCTACGAAGCATTATAGCACCAGGGAAGTTAGGCAATAAATGGGAAGGTCCATATCTAATTGTCCGCTCAGGACGCCCTGGTTCATTTAAATTAGCTAATTTAGAAGGTGAAGAGTTAGCACATACTTGGCATGCGGAGCACCTAAAGCGATACTTCGCATAAGGGCTCCTTGTAATTCGCTTGTAATCACCTCTAAATTAATAAAGCATACACCCTGATGGTTGCCTTCCCCTTGACACTCCTAGTTTCCCGAGCGGACGCGCTGGGACGGAAGTCGATCGAGAGGGAAGTGTCATTAAGCTGGGTTGTATTTCCGGACTTCGTACCCATAAAGTCGAAGCCTCCGGTGTGGTGGCTGAAATCCATCCGGAGCCCAAGCTGATACCTTGTAGGCATCCGTAAAAGAGCCAATACCACATTCTACGGAGTCCAAGCTTCGGCTGGTAGATTTCCGTAAAAAGAGCCGAAGGTGGCCAAAATCTGCGGAGTCCAAGCTGCAGCTTGCAGACATCCGTAAAAAGAGCCGAAGGTGGCCAAATTCTGCGAAGTCCAAGCTCCGGCTGGTAGACTTCTGCAAAAAAGAGCCGAAGGTGGCCAAATTCTGCGAAGTCCAAGCTCCGGCTGGTAGACTTCTGCAAAAAAGAGCCGAAGGTGGCCAAATTCTGCGAAGTCCAAGCTCCGGCTGGTAGACTTCTGCAAAAAAGAGCCGAAGGTGGCCAAATTCTGCGAAGTCCAAGCTCCGGCTGGTAGACTTCTGCAAAAAAGAGCCGAAGGTGGCCAAATTCTGCGAAGTCCAAGCTCCGGCTGGTAGACTTCTGCAAAAATAGCCGAAGGTGGCTAAAGCAAAACAGCATTTAAGCCATGAGCTTCGAATGTCTGTTCATATGCGTCCAAAGTGACAAATTTTTTAAGACACTAAAGTGTCCTGAAAGTTATCTCAATTGATTTCTTTCGTGAAGCAAACAAAGGTACCAAGTTACCATTCTTCTGACTACAAAGGTCGAAGACATTTCATAAGATTTCAAAAGATCTTTAAATGACAGAGGGGCTCCGAACCCCCAAAAAATTGTACTCCGAAGTTTTTTCTTTGCGCATAACCATCTTTGAATACAGTTCGAAGTTGCTTATACCCAAAGAGGGGCTAGTAATATGGAGACAATTTTAAATCGGCATTCATTATCGAAATAAATGTATTTACAGATTACATTATGAAAAATTGGTATCTATACCAAGAAGGAATCGGAGACCTCTTCGGTCCCGAGAGCTAGGGGTGGAACGATGTAACACCCCAAAAATTAAAAGGAATAAAATAAAAAGAAAACATTATTTCTGGATTTATTAATAAAGGTAAATCACAAAAGAACCTAAACAAAGCCAAACAGGGAGAAATACTCAAAATCTGAACCTGAAATTTTTATGAGATGAACTAGAGCCCAAGATATAATTTTAGGAATTTTTACAAATTTTTATCAACAGTGATTCAACCCTTAATCAAATAAATGAATTACTGGAATTATTTTAAATCAGAAAAGAATTAAAATGCTTAATGGGCCGCAACCTCCAAAGTGCTCTCAACCCAGCCCAGCCCAGCCGTCCCTCACTGACCCGTGGGTCCCGCCTGTCGGCGCACGCCTCCCCTCTCTCCTCCCGCCCGCGCCCCGCCTGGCCCCACGCGTCAGCCTCCTAGCACCCTCTGACCGCTCGACCCCGCCTGCCAGGCCTTTCCTTTCCTGATTCGCCCGCTGACAGGTGGGGGCCACCTGTCAGGATCGTCTTCCTCGTTGGAAGGGGATCCCCTTTCTTCCCCGCCGGTGATCTCCTTCCTTTTTCGCCGCCGGCCGCCCGCATTCGTCTGGATTCGCCTCGGATCACCTTCCCCAATCGCCGGTGATCTCCTTCCATGTAAACCCGACGCGTTTTACCGTGTATAGAAACTCGGCCGAGAGTTAGGAAACCCTCGCCGGAGTTCTTGGAAACCCTCGGTTCCCTTCCCTCCTTACGCCGGCGAGCCCCTATAAATAATCCCCTTCGGCCACCGCCCTCAGCCACACCGCCTAAACCCGAGCTAAAGCACTCCCACGCGCTCCCTCTCGATTTTAGGCTCCTCCCCTCTGCTCCACCTCCGGCGAGCCCTCGCCGTCGACTCCGGCCTCCCCTGCCCTATCCACCGCCACCGTCGAGTCCGTCGTCGACCGCCCTACCTCGGCATCCACTCCGTTGGTCGAGGACGCCGCCGGATCGCCGTCGCCGACGACCACCCGAGAAGACCTCGTCGTCTACCCTCGCCGTCGTCGCCGCCCGTCCCCCATCTTCGCCGTAGAAGGTATGATCATAACCCCCCTCGCCTCCGCATTCCATTTTTGGCCCTAGCTAGGCCCGTAGGCGCTCGCCGCCGCCGCTGCCACCGCGCCCGAGGCCTCGCCGTCGCCGGAGACGAAGGGTACTCGAGCCCTTAGCGCGTGCCGTGCCGGATCCCCTCTGAGCCGCACGATCCGGATCGGACGGCACCGATTAGATCCTGTGGGATCTAATCTGAGCCCTTGGATCTGGTCAAAGCGGTATCGCTCGCTCACGGCCGTCGATCGCAACTTAAAGCGCTGGAGCGATCTGGTGCGTCCACGCGTACCCCTTCGCTACGATATAATCTCAGCCGTCCATTCTCACTTACGCCTCCCGCCTCGCGTCCGACCGCCAGATCCAGATCCGACGGCTCTGGATCGGCCGGTCCACGCGCATAGCCACGGGTTCACGGTGAACCTGGTTCACCGTGGACCAGAGACTGAATTTAGTTTAAATAAAATTCCAGAAAAATTGTTTAAACTTCAAAAATTCATATCTTGCTCATTTTAACTCCAAATTTCACCATTCAAATTTTGTTAGAACCAGAATATTATTCTCTACACATTAATACAATAAAAACAGTATGTTTCTGTTACTTAAAATATTATTAATAAATAAATGAATAAAAATCCCTTAGGGTTAAAATTAAAAATACAGAAAATAAATTGGGAAAATTCTAAAATATTAAACTTTACTGTTTTGAACAAAACCTTGAATTATTAAAAATATTACTTCACATAATAAAACCTACAAAGTGTATGTTTAATATTTGGTGAATTTTTATCTGTTTATTGAGTGTATTATTTATTTTTCCGTAACGAGAAGACTACGAGTTCGTCGAGGAGCAGGAGTTCTACCCCGAGGTTCCTCCATCCCCATTTGCTGAGCAAGGCAAGTCATCGACCATCTCTGTGGAAACAGTTGATCATAATTGAGCCCATGTTTTAATAACTTATCGCTATAACCCATAGGTTAATATTGCATTAGTCAAATATTCAAGCCTTACACTTATATTTATTAGATCCCTGTCCTTGTGTGCAAACCCAAGCCATGCTTATTGAGCCTCAACTCCTTGTCACTCTACTATAAAAATATTAGCTAGTGCCCAATGTACCGGCACACCTGCTATAGGTTAAAAAGAACGAGTCGTAGATAGCTGGATTCTGTATATGAATTTCCCTGTTATTCTCGTCTCTGGACTCTGTTGGAGTTGGCTAGGTTATAAGTATGGTGGGTTCCGGGTGCAAGCTCGGGCACTGGTTTGTCGCACCCGGGGCACTATAAGGACCGGTCTGCGGGATCTGTTGCAAAGCACTTCCGTACCAACCACAAGTCTAATGGGTAAGTCCTAACTGGAAGTATGGAATACTCCGGCTTGATGCACCATAGAGGAGGGGGCAAGGGGCTAGCCTGCGGGCGACTTGTACCGACGAGGCTCAAGGGGGGGTATGGTGGGGCTCCGATGCGTCGGGACACCATATGAAACCCATAAGAGGGTGCTATTGAGTCGGGGAGGACTATATGGAAGGTTTTGGCACGAGTTCCCGTGTGATGGGTCATCTCGTTACACTTCGGTGTAGGTGATGAGTGCGTGCCTTGTGGGTACAGTGGTACATCTCTGATCAGAGTAATTTAATCTTTTCGAAAAGCCGAGCCCACGGTCAAGGGCGGGTTGTGTGACTACTCGCAGTTAGTTTACAATTGTTTGAATGTTCAAGTTATTCATGGCACGTAAGGACTGTTGAGCGAGGTGGGGCTGACTGTACCCCTCGAGTTAGAAGATGATGATACACATGCACATGTTTACTTTTCCGTACTAATAAACTGCTCACATTTAAAGCTTTACACATATGCTGCTTCCGCTAAATTAGCCAATATCTCCCTTGTTATTACCCTGCATTATATTTGCATTCGGTGGCTTGCTGAGTACATCTGTACTCACCCCGTTGACTTACAACATCAGAGCCAGTCTACTACGAGGAGGATGAAGGTCTGGAGTAGCGACCCAGTCAAGGCGAGACTGGAAGGAGGCGTTCATCTAGGACCCTTGTTTTATTAGTTTCTCTTCATCTTTAATCACTTTTGTATTAATGCGGTCTACGAACCGTGAATGATTGCTCGTATTGTACGTGGTCGTATGATGAACGTCTTGTTTTATTGATTTTCTATGGAATTTCAATAAAGTCCTGATTTATTAAATCGGGGCACGACAAGATGGTATCAGAGCCGACTTGACTGTAGGAAGCCAAACAGACCTGACCTTAGGACTTATATATATATTCACTATATTTTACAAAAGATTACTTATCCTCTCATCTCCTGAGATTTTCACAAAAATTTTCTCTCTTTTGTAGATGCCGATCCGTACCATGAACGGGAACCTTCGTGACGAGACCGGATTCATCCGCGAGCTACGCATGCTCGTCAGTTTCCTCGGCTTCGAGCAAGAGCCGATGTACCATGGAGTCTTCCCCGACGAGGAAGAAAGCTACTGCGAGGTCACCGTTGTCGTCCAGCCCTCCCCTCAGACAGCTCACACCTACCGCGGAGGAGGACCTACCTTCCTGGTAGCCAGTCAGCGCACCGCTCTCCAGGCACTTACCGAGCTCCGGATGATCTACGACAGCGAGCTCTACGACACGGACTTCCGCTTCGTACCTCTTCGCACCCCAGGGAGCCCACACAGTGTCTTCGTCAGCACCCTCTCCCAGCGTCATTCAGCGATCGGTCATACCATGCGCTTATTGGAGGCCATGGATGATCTCCACTACGAGGCGCTGCAGGACGCCAATGGACAGCGCGACACTATCAGTTTCTACCGCCATTCCTCCGAGGACCTGAACCGCGAGAACGGAGAGCTTCGTCGCCGCATCCAGCAGGGACACCGGTTGGCTGCCGAGGCAGAGGAGTTGCGGCGTCAGAATGAGCTTCTTCGACAGCGTGTCGCCACCAACCCGCACCTCCGCTACCAGATCGAGGAGTTGAAGAAGGACATAGAGGAGATCGCACCTCTTCCGCCTCGCCGGAAGAAACCCATCCAGACTCCCACAGTGAGGCCCAAGAGAATCTCCCGCAGTGCACCACCCGCCGGACCCTCCAGTTCCTCGACCCCACCCGTCTCCCACGAGCCCGAGATCGAGCCGTCCCCCGAGCTGCCTTAGACGTAGTATTAACGATTGATTGTTTATCTTTTTATTTTGATTGCTTGTATTTAGCATTCATGTCAAAATATAAGGCATGAATGAGAGAATAAATAAATGTAACCGCAAGAACGGTACCCTTTTGAAATAAATAAGTTCACCCAAAATAAATATGTGTACATTGGAAATTCCAGGATGACCAACACCCAGGGATCAGACGCTCCTCAGAACGGAGGGGAGAGTGGCAACCTGCCACAATGGGGAGCCACCGGGCAGAGGCAGGCCCCGGTCGCCAACCACCCCACCGTGGCTGAAATGATGGCCACCCAAAACCAGCTGGTCTCAGCCCTCCTACACCAGATGCAGCAGCAGCAGCAGCAAATGCAAGAGCAGCAGGCTCACTTCTTCCGCCTCTACCAACAGCCCGAGCTGCCCCGACCCGCCACACCAGCTCCCGCTCCCGCAACTCAGCTCTCGGAGTTCCTCCGAGTCCGCCCACCGACCTTCTCGAGCACCACCAACCCCATGGAGGCTGGGGATTGGTTGCGGGCGATCGAGAAGAAACTCGATCTCCTGACCTGCACTGAGCAGGAGAGGGTGGCCTTCGCCACCCACCAGCTGCATGGTCCTGCCGCTGAGTGGTGGGACAACCACCGCGAGACTCTGCCCGAGGGCCACGCCCACACTTGGGCAGAGTTCTCGGCTGCCTTCCGTGCCGCTCACATCCCCGACGGCATCGTTGCTCAGAAGCAACAGGAGTTTAGGGACCTGCAGCAGGGGAGCAGGTCCGTAACAGAGTATCTGCACGAGTTCAACAGATTGGCCAGGTACGCACCTGAAGAGGTTCGTACGGATGCGGCCAGGCAGGCTAAGTTCCTCCGGGGACTGAAGGATGAGCTGTCTCTACAGCTTATCTCAGGAGACTTCGCCAACTTCCAGAAGTTGGTGAATAAGGCTATCATGCAAGAGACCCAGCAAAATAAGGTCGATTTGAAGAAGAAGCGCATGATTGCCTTCAGGCAGAATCAGGGCATGGCCCAAAGACCCCGCTTTGCTCCACCTCCACCAGCGCCACAATACCACCCCCGACCAGTGTATCGCCCGGCGCCACCAGCTGCCAACGCCGGAGCCAGTCAACCCCGCACCGCTCCAGTCGCACCGACCGCTCCAGTTGCCCCGGCCAAGAAGCCGGAGGTCTTGAGGGACAGGCATGGCAAGCCTGTGGTGTGCTTCAACTGCCGCCAAGAGGGACACTACTCCCACCAGTGCCCTCACCCCAAGAGAGCTCAAGGAGTCACCTCCAACCCCGCCGTCCGCGCCAAAGTGAACCACGTCTCCGCCGAGGAAGCCCAGGCTGCACCAGAGATTGTCATGGGTAAGTTTATGGTTCATTCATCGCATGCAGTGGTATTATTTGACACCGGAGCTACCCACTCCTTTATATCAACTGCTTTTGTGGAAAATAATGCACTGGACATAAGTGAACTACCCAGGCCAGTACTAATAGCTACCCCAGGAAAGCAAACCCTCGCTTGTTCCTTTAGTCCAAGGATATGGGTAGATATCCAAGGCACGATATTTTGGGCCGACCCCATCCTAATAGAATGTCAAGGTTTGGACCTCATTCTAGGGATGGATTGGCTAAACAAACATCAAGGTGTGATAGAATGTGCCCAGAGGAAAGTAACGGTGACTAATGAAGAAGGGATTATAGTCACGTTCCAGATGCCCAGCATGAAGGCCGGAAGAACAAGACTACATCAGATTACCTTGGAGGAGATACCAGTAGTCAGCGAATACCCGGATGTATTCCCAGAGGATCTACCAGGGATGCCACCTAAGAGGGACATCGAATTCAGGATTGACTTGGTGCCCGGAACAACTCCTATTTATAAGCGACCATACCGGATGGCCGCCAATGAGTTAGCTGAGATGAAGCAACAGTTGGAGGATCTTGAAAGGAAAGGTTATATCAGACCAAGCACATCACCGTGGGGTGCTCCCGTCATCTTCGTCGAGAAGAAAGAAGACAAGGCCAAGCGTATGTGCGTGGATTACCGCGCTTTGAATGAAGTAACCATCAAGAATAAGTACCCGTTGCCTCGGATCGATGACCTCTTCGACCAGCTCAAAGGAGCCACGGTATTCTCGAAGATCGACCTCCGGTCTGGTTACCATCAGTTGAGGATTCGAGAAGAAGATATACCCAAGACTGCCTTCACTACCCGTTATGGATTATACGAGTGCACGGTTATGTCCTTTGGATTAACCAACGCCCCTGCATTCTTCATGAATATGATGAATAAGGTATTCATGGAATATTTGGACAAGTTCATCGTAGTCTTCATAGACGACATCCTTATTTATTCCAAGGACCAGAAGGAGCACGAGACTCACCTCCGGTTAACCTTAGGAAAGTTAAGGGAACACCAATTGTATGCCAAGTACAGTAAGTGCAAGTTTTGGACGGCAGAAGTAAAGTTCCTTGGACACATCATCTCTGCGCAAGGAATCGCAGTAGACCCTGCCACCGTAGAAGCAGTTACGGATTGGTTGCCACCCACGAACGTATCTGAGATACGGAGTTTTCTGGGATTGGCCGGATATTATCGAAGGTTCATTGAGAATTTTTCTAAGATAGCCAAGCCAATGACCAGATTGTTGCAGAAAGGAGAAAAGTTCGAATGGACTCCTGAATGCGAGGAAAGTTTCCGCACCCTCAAGACTCGTTTGGTGTCTGCACCTATACTGACCCTACCGGATATCCGCAAAGACTTCCATGTCTATTGCGACGCATCTCGCCAAGGATTGGGATGTGTTCTTATGCAAGATGGGAAGGTTATCTCTTATGCCTCCCGACAGTTGAGACCCCATGAGTTGAATTATCCGACCCATGATTTGGAATTAGCCGCCGTAGTGCACGCCCTTAAGATTTGGAGGCACTATCTAGTTGGAAATCGCTGTGAGATCTTTACGGATCACAAGAGCTTGAAGTATATCTTCACACAGCCAGATCTGAACCTGAGACAAAGACGATGGCTGGAATTGATTAAGGACTACGACCTAGGCATACACTACCACCCCGGAAAAGCAAATGTGGTAGCTGATGCCTTGAGTCGCAAAGGATATTGCACAGCCATGATGATTCAAGAACACGCACCCTTGTTATGTAAGGAGATGGAAAACTTAAATCTTGGATTGACCACCAGAGCGTATCTAGCCACCTTGGAGACCCAACCGGTATTGTTTGAGCAGATACGTGAAGCTCAGTCAGAGGACCCGGATATAGCTGCCATTAAGAAGAATATGAGACAAGGAAAGGCCCCCGGATTTTCAGAAGACGAGAATGGCACCATATGGTTTGGAACTCGGATATGTGTGCCGGATAAACCTGAAATAAAGACTCTTATCCTAAGAGAAGCCCACGAGACGTTGTACTCCATTCATCCCGGCAGTACCAAGATGTACCAGGATCTGAAGGAACGCTATTGGTGGGTTAGCATGAAGAGAGAGATTGCCCAGTTCGTCGCCGAATGTGACACCTGCAGAAGAGTAAAAGCCGAACATCAGAGGCCTGCAGGATTGTTACAACCACTTAAAGTACCGGAATGGAAGTGGGAAGAGATCGGTATGGATTTCATCACCGGACTCCCAAAGACCCAACTCGGGTATGATTCTATATGGGTGATCATTGATCGGCTTACAAAAGTAGCTCATTTCATAGCCGTCAAGACGACCTTTAGTGGCCCTAAGCTAGCAGAGCTATATATGGCCCGGATAGTATGTCTTCATGGAGTGCCCAAGAGGATAGTGTCTGACCGAGGAAGTCAGTTCACCTCTCGCTTTTGGAAGAACCTCCAAGAAGAGATGGGCACGAGATTGAATTTTAGTACCGCCTACCATCCTCAGACAGATGGACAAACAGAAAGGGTAAATCAGATACTAGAGGATATGCTTCGAGCATGTGTTTTGGATTTTGGAGCTACATGGGACAAAAGCTTGCCATATGCAGAATTTTCATACAACAATAGCTACCAAGCCAGTCTTCAGATGTCTCCTTTTGAAGCCCTATACGGACGTAAGTGCAGAACGCCTCTCCTTTGGGACCAAACTGGTGAATCCCAAGTATTCGGAACCGACATTCTCCGTGAAGCCGAAGAGAAAGTACGGATTATCAGAGACCGACTCAAGACAGCCCAATCTCGACAGAAGAGCTACGCAGACAATCGCCGTCGAGACTTAGCCTTTGAAGAAGGAGATCATGTCTACCTTCGGGTTACACCTCTTCGTGGGACTCAACGGTTTAACATGAGAGGAAAGTTGGCCCCTCGATATGTTGGACCATTTCCCGTTATTCGACGCCAAGGCGAAGTCGCATATCAGTTGGAATTACCGCCCTCATTAGCTGGAGTGCATGACGTGTTTCATGTTTCTCAACTCAAGAAGTGTCTCCGCGTCCCCACGGAGCAAGTGGATCTTCAGCAGTTGGATGTCCAAGAGGATCTGACTTATGTGGAGAAACCGGTCAAGATATTGGAAGTCAAAGAAAGGACCACCAGGAGTCGAGTAATCCGCTTCTGCAAAGTGCAGTGGAGCAATCATCCAGTAGAAGAAGCCACATGGGAAAAAGAAGATGAACTCAAGGCACAACATCCTGAGCTATTCGAGGATTGATCCGAATCTCGAGGACGAGATTCTCTGTAAGGGGGATAGGATTGTAACACCCCAAAAATTAAAAGGAATAAAATAAAAAGAAAACATTATTTCTGGATTTATTAATAAAGGTAAATCACAAAAGAACCTAAACAAAGCCAAACAGGGAGAAATACTCAAAATCTGAACCTGAAATTTTTATGAGATGAACTAGAGCCCAAGATATAATTTTAGGAATTTTTACAAATTTTTATCAACAGTGATTCAACCCTTAATCAAATAAATGAATTACTGGAATTATTTTAAATCAGAAAAGAATTAAAATGCTTAATGGGCCGCAACCTCCAAAGTGCTCTCAACCCAGCCCAGCCCAGCCGTCCCTCACTGACCCGTGGGTCCCGCCTGTCGGCGCACGCCTCCCCTCTCTCCTCCCGCCCGCGCCCCGCCTGGCCCCACGCGTCAGCCTCCTAGCACCCTCTGACCGCTCGACCCCGCCTGCCAGGCCTTTCCTTTCCTGATTCGCCCGCTGACAGGTGGGGGCCACCTGTCAGGATCGTCTTCCTCGTTGGAAGGGGATCCCCTTTCTTCCCCGCCGGTGATCTCCTTCCTTTTTCGCCGCCGGCCGCCCGCATTCGTCTGGATTCGCCTCGGATCACCTTCCCCAATCGCCGGTGATCTCCTTCCATGTAAACCCGACGCGTTTTACCGTGTATAGAAACTCGGCCGAGAGTTAGGAAACCCTCGCCGGAGTTCTTGGAAACCCTCGGTTCCCTTCCCTCCTTACGCCGGCGAGCCCCTATAAATAATCCCCTTCGGCCACCGCCCTCAGCCACACCGCCTAAACCCGAGCTAAAGCACTCCCACGCGCTCCCTCTCGATTTTAGGCTCCTCCCCTCTGCTCCACCTCCGGCGAGCCCTCGCCGTCGACTCCGGCCTCCCCTGCCCTATCCACCGCCACCGTCGAGTCCGTCGTCGACCGCCCTACCTCGGCATCCACTCCGTTGGTCGAGGACGCCGCCGGATCGCCGTCGCCGACGACCACCCGAGAAGACCTCGTCGTCTACCCTCGCCGTCGTCGCCGCCCGTCCCCCATCTTCGCCGTAGAAGGTATGATCATAACCCCCCTCGCCTCCGCATTCCATTTTTGGCCCTAGCTAGGCCCGTAGGCGCTCGCCGCCGCCGCTGCCACCGCGCCCGAGGCCTCGCCGTCGCCGGAGACGAAGGGTACTCGAGCCCTTAGCGCGTGCCGTGCCGGATCCCCTCTGAGCCGCACGATCCGGATCGGACGGCACCGATTAGATCCTGTGGGATCTAATCTGAGCCCTTGGATCTGGTCAAAGCGGTATCGCTCGCTCACGGCCGTCGATCGCAACTTAAAGCGCTGGAGCGATCTGGTGCGTCCACGCGTACCCCTTCGCTACGATATAATCTCAGCCGTCCATTCTCACTTACGCCTCCCGCCTCGCGTCCGACCGCCAGATCCAGATCCGACGGCTCTGGATCGGCCGGTCCACGCGCATAGCCACGGGTTCACGGTGAACCTGGTTCACCGTGGACCAGAGACTGAATTTAGTTTAAATAAAATTCCAGAAAAATTGTTTAAACTTCAAAAATTCATATCTTGCTCATTTTAACTCCAAATTTCACCATTCAAATTTTGTTAGAACCAGAATATTATTCTCTACACATTAATACAATAAAAACAGTATGTTTCTGTTACTTAAAATATTATTAATAAATAAATGAATAAAAATCCCTTAGGGTTAAAATTAAAAATACAGAAAATAAATTGGGAAAATTCTAAAATATTAAACTTTACTGTTTTGAACAAAACCTTGAATTATTAAAAATATTACTTCACATAATAAAACCTACAAAGTGTATGTTTAATATTTGGTGAATTTTTATCTGTTTATTGAGTGTATTATTTATTTTTCCGTAACGAGAAGACTACGAGTTCGTCGAGGAGCAGGAGTTCTACCCCGAGGTTCCTCCATCCCCATTTGCTGAGCAAGGCAAGTCATCGACCATCTCTGTGGAAACAGTTGATCATAATTGAGCCCATGTTTTAATAACTTATCGCTATAACCCATAGGTTAATATTGCATTAGTCAAATATTCAAGCCTTACACTTATATTTATTAGATCCCTGTCCTTGTGTGCAAACCCAAGCCATGCTTATTGAGCCTCAACTCCTTGTCACTCTACTATAAAATATTAGCTAGTGCCCAATGTACCGGCACACCTGCTATAGGTTAAAAAGAACGAGTCGTAGATAGCTGGATTCTGTATATGAATTTCCCTGTTATTCTCGTCTCTGGACTCTGTTGGAGTTGGCTAGGTTATAAGTATGGTGGGTTCCGGGTGCAAGCTCGGGCACTGGTTTGTCGCACCCGGGGCACTATAAGGACCGGTCTGCGGGATCTGTTGCAAAGCACTTCCGTACCAACCACAAGTCTAATGGGTAAGTCCTAACTGGAAGTATGGAATACTCCGGCTTGATGCACCATAGAGGAGGGGGCAAGGGGCTAGCCTGCGGGCGACTTGTACCGACGAGGCTCAAGGGGGGGTATGGTGGGGCTCCGATGCGTCGGGACACCATATGAAACCCATAAGAGGGTGCTATTGAGTCGGGGAGGACTATATGGAAGGTTTTGGCACGAGTTCCCGTGTGATGGGTCATCTCGTTACACTTCGGTGTAGGTGATGAGTGCGTGCCTTGTGGGTACAGTGGTACATCTCTGATCAGAGTAATTTAATCTTTTCGAAAAGCCGAGCCCACGGTCAAGGGCGGGTTGTGTGACTACTCGCAGTTAGTTTACAATTGTTTGAATGTTCAAGTTATTCATGGCACGTAAGGACTGTTGAGCGAGGTGGGGCTGACTGTACCCCTCGAGTTAGAAGATGATGATACACATGCACATGTTTACTTTTCCGTACTAATAAACTGCTCACATTTAAAGCTTTACACATATGCTGCTTCCGCTAAATTAGCCAATATCTCCCTTGTTATTACCCTGCATTATATTTGCATTCGGTGGCTTGCTGAGTACATCTGTACTCACCCCGTTGACTTACAACATCAGAGCCAGTCTACTACGAGGAGGATGAAGGTCTGGAGTAGCGACCCAGTCAAGGCGAGACTGGAAGGAGGCGTTCATCTAGGACCCTTGTTTTATTAGTTTCTCTTCATCTTTAATCACTTTTGTATTAATGCGGTCTACGAACCGTGAATGATTGCTCGTATTGTACGTGGTCGTATGATGAACGTCTTGTTTTATTGATTTTCTATGGAATTTCAATAAAGTCCTGATTTATTAAATCGGGGCGCGACAAACGACTAGTTCCAACATCAGAAGTTCTAAGAACTTTGCGCTTAACTCTCTTCCTCCCCTTCGAAGCTCTAAAATCCTTCTGCTCTTGTTGAAGCTCGGCCCAAGTTCGAAGCCGCTCGGGGCTTCTTTCCCAGCTTCTAAGATCTTCAGATCTTTTATTTTGGGCTTCACCTTCGTCTTCGGACCAATTAGTGTCTTCAGAAGACGAGGTGTTTGCGTCAATCTCTTTATCTTCCTCTTTAATATAAGACAATACGTCTTTGATTACTTCGGGCGCAATAACGCCAGAGTCATCTCGAGGGATAAGGAATCGAGGACGTTTATAACTCTTTAGAAGTTCGAAGGTGTTCCACAGTGAGCGAAGTTCGCTGTTAAGCTCTAACACTTCGATATCTTCCATAAGAGGCAAAGCCTAGAAATATGATAAACAAGACTTTCATTGATAAATGTTTACAAGCGTAAAGCTTTACATGATTAGAAATCCTAAAATATTCCTAAACCTGCGGGTTCGAAGGAGGTTGACTGCTCGAAGCTTGGCTCCGAACTTGTTTCTGGCGTTGGCCTTCATCAATCCAAGCCTTGATCGCAGATCGACCTTCGGCTCTCCATGAAGTTTGAAAGGCTCGCCAGGCGGCAGCCACGCCTTCGGAAGGAGTCAGAAGTCTTGCGTCGTCGAAGATGATGGAACCCTCTGCGCTCGGAGTAATTACTCGGCCCAAATCCTCATAGTAACGAAGTAATCCAAGGGCAGACACTTGTCCGGAGAGTTCTCCATAACGCATGCCTGCCGTTTTCATTTGCTTCGCTGCTCCTTGGATCCTCTTTAACCGGCGCAGCAGAGTCACATTGTCATCCGAAGGTAGTGATCCAGTAGTACCGAAGTACTCCAAGACACCTAACATCTGTTCGATGACCTCCGAAGCCACCTTCTCAGACTTAAGCCTTTCCTCAATAAGCGCATCCTTGGCCGAAGTCGTTTCTGCTAAAACTCCGGAGATTCTAGCGTTCTCCGTAGTCAGAGCATTCTTTTGAGTCCGGAGTTGGCCAGCCTCTTCTTGTAGCCTTACAAGTTCGGACCCCTTCGCAGCATCCTCCGTCCGCAGTCTCTCAACCTCTGCTCGAAGCACAATTCTTTCCGCTTCGAGCTCTTTCTTCGCAGCCTCCAAGCTCTGCCTAGCCCTTCGCTCTGCTAGTATTACGTTATCCATCTGAGCTACTCGACATTCGGAGAAGTTAAAATTTCTTTGAAGAGCTTCGTTCTCTTCCCGAAGTTGAGCAATTTCATTTTCGCTCGATAAAGCCGCAGCGCGGGCTAAGACTGCTTGCTAAGAAAAAAGAAAAACTGAAATAAGAAATTATTCATATATAATTTGCTATTTTCTTCGAAGATGCTTTATACCTGATAAGCTGCTCTTTCTACAGCAAGGTTAAGCTCCGGGCCCTTCGCTCTGCTTAAAAGGGCTACTAGTTCTGTTTCCCCGACTTTGCGACTGGCTTGACCCAAAGGTTTAACCAAAGTCCCAAGTCCGGTTTTCTCCTCCAAAAAAGGAGTTATGAGAGGAAGCATTTCTAAAGCCTTCTGATCAGCTCTTCTTAGCGAAGGTCCGGAGAGTTCTTCCGAGGCTCTTGGAATTTCTGAAGATGGCCCCCCCTCGGTTGATTCACTTTCATCTGTCGATTCAGATTAAGTCGATCCTTGAGTAAGAGGAGGCTCTATGTGCCTTTTACCTCTTCCAGGCCCTTGTTGAGTAACCTCCGGGCGTGGCTCCGAAGTTGTCGAAGGCCTTTGAATTGTATCTTCGAGGGGTACTTCGACAACAGGAGGCTCTGCAACAACAGAAATATTATACATTGTATAATTTTGCAGAAATTGATAAGAATTATGCAAAAATTTACCTTCAACATTCTCCGGGAGATCAAGTACTGGACTGATCGGAGGATCAAAAGTGAAGTCATCATCTGACTTCGCAGTTAGATTCTCCGCTGTCGGAGCATCTCCGTGATCAGCCCTTTCCTCCACAACCGAAGTTGCAGGAACTTCGGCTTCATCTTCGCCCATAAGGGCTTCGACTTGTTCCTCTTGGGTATCTGGAGCTCTTACTTCTTCGATGTTGGCTTGAGGCTCCGGTATACCTGCAGTATCTTCAATGTGAATACTTCGTTGAGCTGCATCTTCATCAATTAATTTCACTAATAAAGTACCTTCATCCTCTTTAGAACCAGAAAGTGAGGTTCTTGAGCTTGAAGGAGCAGGATCCGAAGGTGCGAGATTCTTTGGCTTCCGAGCCACCTTCTTCACCGGGGTTTTCGCTGAACTTGAAGCTCCGGCTTCAGCTACTCTTTTCTTGGGGCCTTTCTCCTGAGGCACCCAATCCATCAGAGGGGGTGGAGTTAACTCCAGCATTCCCCATACTCTGTTAAATCGCTCCCAACTTCCGACTAATTTGATTCGCCATTCTTTTTCCGACGGAGTTGGAGCACCCAAAATCTTCTCCGAAGCCCTTACGATTTGTTCTGATGTAATAGGGTCTGAAGAAGCTAAAAAATAATTCGAGTTAGTCTTTCTTCGAAGTAAATATGTACAATGCATGTTGGTTTCGAAGTTACCTGCAGGGCTCGAAGTATAATTGATTTTGCGAAGGCCGCCTTCGGAGTCATCTTCGAAGATGATAGGCCAGTTAGCCATCAGTGGAGGAATTTGAAGACCGATGAATTCTTCAGCCAAGTCTCGCATACTAAGCCTTCGGCTAACTTTTTCAAGCAGGTTCAGGCGGGCTTCGAGCTGGCCTTCGTCAGGTTGCACTAGGGCTTCTTTCCGGAATCAGATTTCTTTGAGAGGCCCAGCCAGAGGACTGCTAGCTCCGACTTCAGCATAAAACCACCTCAGTACCCAATCAGTGTACCATCTAGCATTGATGGCCTTAGCAGGGAATTGTAGAGCATATTCGTCTCGAAGCCTAAAATTAATGCTTCCGAAGGCAACCACCACCTTCTCACCTCCGGAGCCTACGAAGGTCTTCGGTTGACAAGTCGCTCTATGCAGTGCAGCGAAGATTTCAGCCCTCCCCTCACAACCTTCGGCTCTCAGCGCCCACTCAAAGATAGCTAATCTAGCTACAGCATTCGGAGATAGTTGGGGGAGGGTTACATGAAATAGGTCAAGAACTTCGGCCAAGAAATCCACAGCAGGGAGGCCTAAGCCTGCTTCGAAAAAAGCTTCGAACACTACAACCTCTCCGGGTCTTGGTGATGGAATTGATTCTTTGCCCGGCCTCCGAACCATAACCCCATTGCTAATCTTTCCCCCTGCTGTGATTGCCAAAGATTCTCTCTTGCAGGTAGAGGGCCCCAACTCGAAAGATTGATCCAAGTATTTAGTCGAAGGTGGACACAGACCTTGGTCATCGGGGATTTGGGGATTCCTCCCCCCTGCCGCCATGGATGTTCCCGCCTGCATCGAGGGTGCCGCCGCCAATGTCGCCGCTGCTGCTGCTGCGGCTGCCTGCTGCCGAGCCAAAGCCGAAGGAGGCGCAGATCCTTTGGTCTTCACCATTATGATCGCTCGGTTGCTCAAGAACTCAAGGGGCTCAAGAACTCAAAGGCTAGGGCTCAAGAACTTAAGGGGCTCACAAAGCTTTTGACTGAGAAGAACGGTGAAAAGGTAATCGGGTAAGTTTTGGGCTCTTTATTTATAGCCTAAATTTTCCGTTTGTTACCGTTCGAGTTCTGCCCTTTCGCATTCTTGCCCGTTATTTTCCTCCGAAAATAACGGATCGTTTAACTTCTGTTAGAAGAAACAGGTTAACGGCTATTTTTTCTAAGTCTAAAAAGTCTTCATTCTTTCTAAAGACACTTCTAAGTTACTTCGAATGTAACTCTTTCGAATGCCAATCCGAAGCATTTATCTCCACATAGTTCGGAGATGATATAAATCTGTTAACCCCTACGCATGAATACTTTTCTTGCGTATACTGCTCTCCTAAACGTTATAGGTCAAACGGAGAAGCGTATTCGAGGGGCTACTGTTGGGGGAAAATATCTCATCTTCAGGGTTATTGCCAAAGCAGCATGAAGACAGTCAACCAGTTCGAAGATTGTCCGAAGACCATCTTCGAAGATGCCCAGAACCTGGTTCGAAGCCCGAAGACAGACACTGGTTCGAAGTATGTCTTCGAACCAAAGCCCTTCAGGATCTTTTCTGCCAGCTAAGATGGAAGACTTATCTTCTATCTTATTAGATTAGTCTTTTACCATTTTAGCCCTATTAAGGAAAACGAATAGTTTCCTTAATGTCGGTTGTAATAGAGGGGTAAATAGGTCTTTTCCTTAATGTTTAAGCCTATAAATACCCCCCATTTCACCCTGTAATAGGGGACCGATTACAAGTGATTCAATACACACTTTCGAACTATTCTAAGCTATTATCCTTTCGGAGGCTTAGAACAGTTTGCTTCGCAAACACTTCGTTTGTTAGTTTCTTTTCTACAGAAACCTGTTAGCGTAATCTTTTACGCCAACAGGTTCGCTGCTATACTTGACAACGACAAGACTGGACATACAGTTCGCCGTAGGGCTGTGCGCGCGCTTCCAGTCTTCACCTCGCGCGTCCCATCGGCAAGCTATCAAGCGCATTTTCAGGTATCTTACCTATGCGCCCGATCTCGGTCTTTATTATTCAGCATCATCATCTCTTGATTTATCTGGATTTTCGGACACTGACTTTGGTGGGTGCTGAGAAACCATGTTGAAGAATATGGTTTTGATATACCAGATGTGATGAGTTATTGTCAACGGAAGTCGAAGGAAGGGAGAGATGAAGACCTGCCGAGTCTGAGGCGCATGTGTCTCAGGTACACGGGCAGTGAGCGAGGGCCGGGCAGATGAGCCGCGAAGTCGGGTTGGCCCAATCCGGGTACATGGCTAGGAGCGGCAGAAGATCCACCGGTCTGTTGACTGGGTTTGACTCAGGTACACGGGCGGCGAGCGATTGCCGGGCTGAGGAAGCTGCGGGGTCGGGTCGGCCCAATCCGGGTACCCGGTGCGAAGACGGTGGACGCTTTGTCAATTTCAGTGTAAAACTCACAATCTATCATTAATTCATTTTTTAGGATTTTAATATTTAGTTTTTAAGTTTAGAATATTTTTATTTGAGTAAAGTAATTTTTATAAGAATATTCTAGTAATTTTTGGAATTTATTTTAGAGTCAGTTTATTTTACCCTAGGGGTAAATTAGTCTATTCATGTATTAGGAGTCGCCTATAAATAGGCCCCTATCCCCTTGGGGATAGATGACTGTTTCTCAGATCAATCTACAATCTACAGTCCACATTTTATTCGTCATTATTCTCTGTTTTTTCGTTGCCACCGAAATCGATCTGTTTCGGTTCTTCAGATCGCCGGCAAGTTTTTTTTGTGTGTTGGCGTGTGCTTCTTGATCAAGCGGCAAAGGATTTCTGCTCCTGAAAAGCAACAGCGGCAGCAAATTTTGCTTTCTTCGGAAAGCATTGTGCATAGGGCTGCTGCGCTGATTTTTTTTCCTACCGAGCTATTGCAGAACAGGGTGCTGGTCCCTCATCTGATTACTGCGCAGGGCAAAAAGTGCATGCAGGTTTTTGGTTTTTTTTGGCAGGCACAAAGGCTACAGCGTGCTGATTTCCCACGGCGACGCATCCATCGGGCGGGCACGGTGACCAAGGCACACATTTCGAGATGTCACAGGTAAGTGTTTCAATCTCCTATTTTTTAGTAGATCAATTTTTAGAGATAATCATCCATTAATTAATTAGCCGAAAATATATTTCGAAATTTTGTTTTTTATTTTAATCTGCTAAATTTTATTAGTTATCTCATATTATCTTTTAATCTGCTCGTATAAAAAGAAAAGAAAAATTTATTAGTCACAGTTATATTTTTATACTAGTTTTTACCAGCAATATTTTCGGCTTAATTCTGAATTAATTTTTATTGATCCATTTGTATTTGAATTTAATTAGTACCGTATTTCTAGACTGAAAATATTAATATCTCGAATTCCATCTAGGTATTTTTATTTACCGCAATATTTCTGTTTAGTTTATCTTTAATATCTTTTTAATTAGGACACCGGTCATTTTGAAGCTAGACTACTTTAATTCCTGAGATTTGCTTTGCAAATATTATTTTTCTGGTTAAGTCCATTTGGGTGTTGGGTTTAAATTATAGTTTAGCAAGAAATTTTTAGGCGCCCATTCACCCCCCTCTGGTCGCTACTTTCGGTCCTACAGGTGCCGGTTGGATCGCAAGTCAACTTCCGGTACTTGCTAGTTTCTAGGTTCGTCTCTTGTTTCTTGGTCTTCTCGAAAGCAATCTGGAGTTGCTCTTTTGACCACTGAGGCTGAGTATGTAGCTGCTGCTAGTTGATGCTCACAGATGGTTTGGATGATTTCCACATTGCGAGATTTTGGGTTGTTCTTTCCTACTAGAGTTCCTTTGTTTTGCGACAACACCAGTGCTATTAGTGTAGGGAAAAACCCTTGTCTCCATTCAAAAACCAAACACATTGATGTGCGCTTTCACTTTCTGAGGGATCAATATGAGAAAGGTGTCATTGACGTTGTTCATGTTGATACTCATCATCAGTTGGCTGACATTTTCACCAAACCCCTAGATCAGTCTACTTTTGAGCGTTTACGAGGGGATTTGGGTGTTGTGTATCCTTTTTAGGATATTTTGAGTCAGTTTTCTTTCTTATTTACTCTTTTCTTGAGTCCTTTTGTGTGTGTTCATATCTTACATATTCACATATCACACTTTTGAGCCTGCTTCTGTTATATGATTGAACTGCTTTACATAGTCTAGCTGGTACATGCTTTTGATTATTTGTCGATGATCATGCTTTGCTTCAGTTCACTTGACATGTCCGATATCTATCATATGCATGGCTTTTATGCTTTAAAATTGAAAAATGATCACCATTGCTTCTGGTAACTAGCATGTGTAGGCTGAATGCTTTTGCTATCTGTTACATGCCTTGTAGCTAGTTTCTTTACTTAGATGCGTATATGCAACTTGGATATCTTTATGCTTTAAACATGGAAACGTGCTATAAAAATGATGAAAAATAAGAAAAATGAAAATTCCATGCCTTTTTATGCATAATTTGAAAACATCCAGGTGGGTTTGCTTTGTCGCATTGCATTGTTCTGGACTGCTTACCATAGCACTTTTGTATGAACTAGGACAATGTAGTGTATGCCAAGACCAATGTCTTAAGCTTCTAATGGTCCAGTTCTGGCCTAGGCTTAACTTGGTCGGTCAGCATAAGGTTTGACATGCAAATAACCCCTGGCACAAATTAAAAAGGATAAAGAAAAAGCCTGAAAATTAAAAAGATAACAAGTTTGCTGAAGCGCTTGGTTTTGGACAATGCTTATCTTGGTAGATATCAGTTAGCTTCTGTATCTCATGTTTTACCTTGCTTGTCAACTGGAAAATGTGGTGATGATTTTGTTTGCAAAAATTGAAAAATGCATGCTAATGACTTTCTTTAGATATCATCTGTTGCATTGATCATGCCATGTGTTTTAGACAATATGTCTTTTGCTATACTAGTTAGATGTTGTAATTGCAGTCAATCATATCTGAGAAGCATGCTTTCTACACTCCACCTGCACCCCAGTTGCATTCATTGCATATTTTGAGGGGGAGTTGCATTTCAGGGGGAGTCTGTGTCTCTTTAGAGTGCATTTAGTCTCGCTTGATGAGTTCAATTGTCAACAAGGGGGAGAAATTTTGGGAGAAGAGTTTAAGGGGGAGTTTTGGCTTTCTCTGGGATTTGTTTCAGGGGGAGTTTTTGTCCCGTTTGTCCTTACTCTTTTGATATCCTTGTTGATAATTCTGAGATTGCACTCGTTTTGAGCTTTTACTTTTGGTTAACCATAATGATCATTTCTCGCTTTTGTTCGGTTTTTGGTCATTAGGGTTAAACTTTTACTTTATATTATTCTTCTCTGTTTTCTTGTGTTTTGTTTTCGTGTTTCCACAATTGCTTGCAGGTACTGAAAACTGAAGAGGTGAAGTGTTGACAATGCACTCATCAAGGGGGAGATTGAGGAGCCATGCTGAACAGCGTGGGTCTCATGGCTCCAGATGTGATGAGTCATTGTCAACGATAGTCAAAGAGGACTGAAAAAAAAGAGAGAAGACCTGCTGGGTTTGAGCCGCTTGTGACTCAGGTACACGGGCAGTGAGCGACTATTGGGCAGAGGGGCCGCGAAGTCGGGCTGGCCCAATCCGGGTACATGGGCTAGGAGCAGCAGAGGATCCACTAGGCTGTTGACCAGGATTGACTCAGGTACACGGGCGGCGAGTGATTGCCGGGCTGAGAGAGCTGTGGAATCGGGCCGGCCCAATCCGGGTACCTAGTGCAAAGTCGGTGGATGCTTTGTCAGTTTTGGCGCAAAACTGACAACAGCTGATCTCGCATCGGTCTGTTCAGAGGCGAATCCATAGTCGCTATGAAAGCTCCACCTCCGGATAAGTCATCTGTAAATAGGAGTTTACTATTTTGTCCTTAGACCCACAGTCAGTCAGTCGAGTCTGTAAAAATATCCTAAGGGCAGTTTGGTCTTTTCCTTTTATTTCAGCGTCTGTAAAAAACCCTAAGGGTCTTTTAGTATTTTCCTAGTCTATTGGGCTGCCTATAAATAGGGCCCCAATCCCTAGGGTTAGGAATAACTCACTTTAATCAAAAAAATCAGAGTTCACCTCCCTGTTCCTGTTTTTTGTGCGCCGCCAGGCTCTTGTACTGTCTTCGTGAGTTCATCCGCCGTCATCATTGTTCTTTGCACGCACGACAGGTTTTCTGCTTGCCTCGTTGCACGTGCGTTTCGATTGCGTGTGAATATGTTTGATCCTTGGTTTTGTGGCTGAAGATTTTTCTGCGCAGCGCACCGGTTTCTTACACGAACGCTGTTCTTGTTTTTGTTCTCTTGTTGAATATTCTGTGCCTAGCTCCTATAGTCGCAAGTTGTTTCTAGTGTTGTTTAATCCGTTCATGATGTTCTAGCCCTGAGTCTAGTACTCAACCTATTTCCTTTTAGTGTGCATTTGTGTCTAGCTAGCATGGCACCTAGCTTTTGGTTGATAGGCTATTCTATTCTTGGCTACAACAAAGTTTTTCTATTGATACTTTTTCCTAACATGGCGTTTTGATCGAGAAGAAAGTGTCTAGCACGTCTCTTGATGTTTCTAGCGGAGGTCTGTACTTTGTTCGAAGTCTTTCTGTTTTGTGAAACAGGCTTCGATCAGATCCTCTACAGGCTTCGAACTCGTTTTGCTTCTCAAGCAAAGTATGCCGCTAGGCTTCCCACTATTCGTTAACACTGATTTCTACTGTGCTCTGAAGCCTGTGAAGTAGTACTCCGATTTTTGTACTTCGGACAGTCAACTTCGCAGTTAGTACTTCGATAGATCTTTTCGGAGATGTCCTTCTTTCTCGAAGTGTCATGTTGTGGGTCCCATTCAGTTTGTGCTTTCGGAGATTGTGATTCAAAGTTTGTTTCTGGGCTTTGGTTTCGTGTGCGAGAGTCCTAGAGGACTCTGATTCGAAGTTAGTCTGTGTTTCGAAGGTCACTACTCCGGCCTCGATTAATCTAACTTCCAAGGTCGCGTTGCAGGCTTCGATTTTTCTCTGCTAAGCTTCAAAGTTGATTTTTGACTGTGTTAAGCTTTGCTGTTTCGATGTGTGCTTTTCGAATCAAGCTTCGGTTGCCTCACACTTCGCACCGAAGCATGCTTTGTAGTTAGCTATACTCTTCACCGAACTAGCCTCGACTCCTTCAACCTTCGACACGTCCACTACACCCTTCGACAAAGGACTTCGAAGCAGACTTCGGCACACCCCAAGCTTCGACGTTGCAGGCTTCGATTGACAACCCTCGACAACTTCAGGCTTCGCATATACTTCGAAGCAGGCTTCGTCAAGTTCCTAACAGGAGACAACTTTGAACAGTAACTCCTCATAACTATTTACGTGCCCTCAGTTTAATTGCTGTGATGATCTGTTTCTGAGGGCTTTGATTTGCCCACATTTTTAATCACTTTGTTATTCTGCCTATTAGCACTGTATTGGTGTTTCTTTGTCTACGATACCGGTCATTTATAGGCTAGATACGTTTAGGCTTTGTTGACCTGTTCGCATTTTCCTGCTTAGTCTTTTAAGGTGCATTGGGTGTTTGGAGCAGGCCATTGATTTGAAAGAATTTTTAGACGCCCATTCACCCCCCTCTGGTCGCTACTTTCGGTCCTACAGCTGGTAGTCCTTCACGGCCTTTCAAAAAAACCTAGTCTTGGGATTGCCCTTTGTGAAGGTGGAGCTGTCGTGCTTGTTGGAGTCGTAGGAGCCACCGCTAGTGCCCTTCTTGTGTGTGTTCTGCTTGGGGCACTCGGTGATGAAATAACTTGGATCACCACACTCAAAGCAACCATGTTTTGTGCCATGTTGTTTGAACATTCTTTTATCATAGACACGAAGAACACGGCTATTGAAAAGACAAAGGTCATCATCTCCTAGCAAATCCAATTGGTCCTTAGTGATAGACATCAAAGAAGACAAAGCACAACGCAAAGCAGCAGGATCAATAGAAGGTGTCACAAGGGCCATGGTTTTTGTTCTAAAACTAGTGAGATTTGATCTCAACTGGATATCAACCTCTTAGGCCTTGAGCTTGCTGAAAAGCAATGCGACAGTCAAGGTATCATAGGAAGCGCTCTCAACAATAGAGGATACCCAAGGCAACCCTAGGAGATCCCAAGGCGATGTCTGGGATGCCAAAGCAATGATTGGTTGCCCGAAGCAACATTTGGGCACTCCGAACCGAAGCCTTCCAGGAAAGAATTAGCAACAGACACCTAGGCTTTGAACCCCTTCACCTAAACCCCTTCATGGCTTAGAACATAACCAAGCTAATCGTAAGGACCATCGATATTCTAAAATTCAAAACATGGAATTATTTCTTGTGCATATTGCCTTTCTCGGAATGCAAGGTATTCGAAAAGACATATTCGAGGGGCGACTGTTGGGGGGAAATAATCCCATCAGTCTTGCCATTAGGTGGATGGCCCCAAAGAACAATTTAGGAGCTTACAAAGTTTGAAGCCTTCTGACGTCTATACAGTACTCCAAAGAAGGAGGACCGAATCCTACGGTGCTAGCTTAACAACTGCGTAGGAGGAGGGATCCGGAGCATCCAAGCACCCTCGTGGCCCCGTCCACCTCACTACCCTCCAGAGGCCCCGACTTTCAAGGGGCACCGCAAAATGGGACAAGACGTTAGCTTTACCAGAGTTTTCACACATGCTCTTACCATTCTACCCCTATAGGGCCTCATGAATAGAGTCCACTATGATGGTTGTAACTAGAGGATAGATTTATATTTCCCTATTAGATCTTTGCCTATAAATATCCCTCTCTTCCACTGTAATAGCGATATTCATTCACATAATAGAGCACACTTCGAACTGATCAAAGGTTATTATCCTATTCAGAGGCCTATTTCACTACATTGTTAACCTCTCCTTTTAGCTAGCCCTTCGAGGCTATTCAAACATGTTAGCATAATCTTTTACGCCAACAAATTCAATGGCATCGATTGAGGTTACCTTCTTAAGTGGAATGACATCTACCTATTTTGTGTAGTAGTCAGTGGCTACTAATATGAACTTATGTCCTTTACTTGATGACGAGTAGATTTGGTCGATCATGTAAATGCCTCATCCTTTGAATGGCCAATGATTAACTATAGGGTTCATCAACGATGCGGGTGCCCTTTGAATGGCTCCAAACTTGTGGCAATCTTGACACACCCTATGATACATTATGCAATCTTCCACCATGGTCGACCAAAAGTACCCTGCCCTTTAGAGTAGCCGCTTCATTTTCTGGGTTTTTCTGGGTTGACTGGTCTGTTCCACATATGCCATCATGTACCTTGTACATCATCACTTTGGCTTCTTTAACATTTAAACACTTGATTAGGACTCCATCTGTCGTCCGACAATATGAATCATCGCCGAGCAGTACATACTTTGTAGCTTGGTACCCGACTTTTCTTAGTGCCGATGTAATTTTTTAAAATAAGTAACAATGCCATACCTCCAATCATTAGCTTCTAGTTTCGTGATTTACACCTCAATCTACCTGGCCATCAGCATGTATCCTAATGATGCCTCAGCCAAATCATTTGCTTCCATGTTTGGCTCACTCAGGACATGTGTAAGGGTTACATTCCTGAATCTTACCATCATCTCTTGGCACCGTCTATGATACTCTTTCAACATGTCATCCTTGCACTGGTATTCACCTAACAACTGCCTCATCACTAGCAAGGAATCTCCCAATATTTCTACCGCATCGACGCTGACTTCCTCCAACAGCTACAACCCTTTTAATACCGCTTAATACATGACTTGATTATTCATGGAGAAAGTCTTGATGGTGTAAGCGAACAAAAATGATGGCCCTGATGGGAAATAAGTGCCATCCCTATACGACATCCGTGCTGACACAATAATCCATCGAAGAATAAAGTTCATGGTGTCGGCTCGGCATAAGTTACTGCCCCATCTCTGTGCTAGACTATTAAATTGGCTATCACTTGTCCTTCTATTCCCTTAGCCGATTCATATCGCAAGTCAAACTTGGTAAGGTCTAGCACCCATTTTTCGATATGCCCTTTCAACACTGGGCCAACATCATGTACTTGATGACATCGGCCTTACATTCTATGGTGCACAATGTTGATAGCAAGTGAGAAACCAAGGGTTGGTTTCGGAGTCTGTGATGAGTGATTGACAGATTTTATCCTCTGATTCGAAGGGGTCCCTCCGAAGGGGTTCAGAGGTTGCTTCACCGAAGGGTTCAATGGGTTCTGGATGCTGCGGCTGTTGCAACGGAGTGTGCCTATCGGAGGGGTCCGATAGTACACAATGACTTGGCTGTACCGAAGGGTTCAGTACTTTGGGCGGTACACCGGAGTGTGTATCGGAGGTTGCTTACCCGGAGAGGTCTCTAGGGTACTAGATACACTTGTCTGTTTGTCTGTGGTGCGCAGGTGACTTTGGAGGCGTCGGACGGTTCGTAGCAAGTGAACCTGGGTCAAGCGGGAGGCTTGATGACAGGGGAGCAGGGAGCTCCGTCACGAAGGCTGCGAAGGGTTCTGTCGCGCCCCGATTTAATAAATCAGGACTTTATTGAAATTCCATAGAAAATCAATAAAACAAGACGTTCATCATGCGACCTCGTACAATACGGGCAATCATTCATGGTTCGTAGACCACATTAATACAAAAGTGAATAAAGGTCAAGAGAAACTAATAAAATAAGGGTCCTAGATGAACGCCTCCTTCCAGTCTCGCCTTGACTGGGTCGCTACTCCAGACCTGCATCCTCCTCGTAGTAGATGGGCTCTGATGGTGTAAGTCAATGGGGTGAGTACAGGAGTACTCAGCAAGCCACCGAATGCAAATATAATGCAAGGAAATAACAAGGGAGATAGTGGCTAGTTTTGCGGAAGCGAGAAATTTGTAAAGCAATTTAATGTGAACAATTTATTAGTACTGAAATGTAAACATGTGTATGCATCATCATATTCTAACTCGAGGGGTACAATCAGCCCCACCTCGCTCAACAGTCCTTACATGCCATGAATAACTCAACCATTCAAACAATTGTAAACTAACTGCGAGTAGTCACACAACCCACCCTTGACCGTGGGCTCGGCTTTTCGAAAAGATTAAATTACTCTGATCAGAGATGTACCACTGTACCCACAAGGCACGCACTCATCACCTACACCAAAGTGTAACGAGATGACCCATTTCACGGGAACTCGTGCCAAAACCTTCCATATAGTCCTCCCCGACTCAACAGCACCCTCTTATAGGTTTCATATGGTGTCCCGACGCGTCGAAGCCCCACCATACCCCCCCTTGAGCCTCGTCGATACAAGTCGCCCGCAGGCTTGCCCCTTGCCCCCTCCACTATGGTGCAGAGAGTTGGAGTGTTCCATACTTCTGGTTAGGACTTACCCATTAGACTTGTGGTTAGTATGGAAGTGCTTTGCAACAGATCCCGCAGACCGGTCCTTATAGTGCCCCGGGTGCGACCAACCAGTTTCAGAGCTTGCACCCGGAACCCACCACACTTATAACCTAGCCAACTCCAATAGAGTCCAGAGACGAGAATAACGGGGAAATTCATATATCAGAATCCATCTATCTACGACTCATTCTTTATTTCCTATAGCAGTTGTGCCGGTACATTGGGCACTAGCTAATATAATATTTGTAGAGTGACAAGGAGTTAAGGCTCAATAAGCATGGCTTGGGTTTGCACACAAGGACGGGGATCTAATAAATATAAGTGTAAGGCTTGATATTGGACTAATGCAATATTATCCTATGAGTTATAGCGATAATTTATTAAAACATGGGCTCAATGATGATCAACTGTTTCCACAAGAGGGGTCGATGAGTTGCCTTGCTCAGCAAAGGGTGAAGGAGGAACCTCGGGATAGAACTCTGGATCTTCGATGACGTCGTAGTCTTCTCGATACGGAAAAGTAAATAAAGCATTCAATAAACAATCCAAAACAAATCAATCATACTAACATACATGTTTTTGTTGGATTAAGTAAAGGAGATAGAGTTTTAGAGTTTAGGGAATTGTTACTGAAATATTTAAGATTGATTTCTAATGGGATTTCTGAATTTTATGACTTGATGTAATTATTTTTTCTAGGGGTTTTTATTTTCCCTTTTTAGAGATGAACTAAAAACGTATATAATAACATTATTATTGGATTAAAAATAGTGAACTCAAGTTGTTAGGTTTTCTGAAGTTATTATATAAGTTGTCTTGACATTTTTATAAAGTGTTTAACTTAATTATCCTACAAGGGCTTTTGCATTATTAATTAATAGATTAAAGTGGGCAAAGTGATCATGCTATTTTTGTTGCATTAAAACAATGGAATAAAGTCATTAAGTCCTCTGAATTTATTGTATAAGTATTCATGATATTTTTGTAAAGTGTTGCATTTTTATTATATGAGTTAATCATTTATTTTAAAGGGGCTTGGAAATGTTTATTTAATAAAATGAAATGGGCAAAATGAATCATTATATTTTTATTGGCTTATAAACATTGCAATGGAGTCATTATGTCCCCAGAAATTAATATATATATATTTTTAAGGGTTTTTCTAGATTATTTAAATGAAATATGATCTTAATCCTAAAGGGGACTTTTCTTTATTATTTAATAAGATTATTATGTGCCAAATAAACATATTGTTTTTATTGCATAAAAGTGTAGAGATTAAAAAGACAAATTTTCTAGAATTGAAATGGTGAAATTTGGAGTTAATTTGAGCAAGATATGAATTTGAAGTTGAAACTGATTTTCTGGAATTTATTTTAAATGGGAAAACAGTCTCGGGTCCACGGTGAGCTGGGTTCACCGTGAACCGTTGACTGCGCGCATGGACCAGGCTGAGTAGGACCATTGGATCCAGATCCAACGGGCGATCGCGGGGCGTGGCGCTTAAGTGGTGATTGACGGCTTACAGGCCTCGATACCCCTTCGGCCAGATCAACGGCCGAGATAAATCCCCACGCGGGTTTTAATCCGCGCCGTTCATCTCAGATCGCACGGCGGAGCATGCGTCCGGCATGCACGCGGCACGGGGAAGACAAATGTCTTCGTCCCCGGCTCCGGCGGCGTGACGACGAGCGGCTACCGACGGCGGCGCTAGCCTAAGGCCCTAGTTCTCGTCAAAAACAGAATGAGGAGGGGGAGGGGGTCACAACCGTACCGGTGATAACGGCGAACGGTGGTCGATGACGATCGGCGGCGAGGAGATGGCGAAGGAGGCTTTCAGGCTTGACGGCGGTGAGGCGTTCCGGCGATGGTCCGTCCCAGCGGAGGTGGGGCTGGGATAGAGGGCGCGACGACGGTCCCGGCGGAGGCGACGGCGAGGGCGGCGGTGGCCCGGAGCGCCGGCGAGTGCTTGCCGGAGCCAAAACAGAGGGAAGGGGGAAAACTTTGATGGCGGTGCTTCTGGGAAGTGAGGGCTAAGGTGATTTAGACGTGGATGGATTGCGGTGAGGCCGGTGGTTTTTATAGGGGTCATTGGTGGCGCATTTAGGCAAGCAATCGAGGGAAATCGGGGTGGGGGTTTTCCACGCCGGCGAGGGTTCCATAGCGCTCGGATTGCCTTCCAAAAGGGATGAAACCGCGTGGTAATAACCGGAATGGGATCACCGGGGCTTGGATTTGTGAATCCGGGCAGCAATTTGGCACGGGGCCGACCGGCGGCAAAAATGGCAAGGAGGGGGGGCGCCGGTATGGAAGGGGATCCCCCCTTCCATCGGGGAAGACGGTCCTGACAGGTGGGGGCCACCTGTCAGTGGGCGGGCGCGGGTGAGAGAGAGCTGACACGCGGGCTCGGGATGTCAGCGAGCGGGGGAGCGCGTGCGGAGGCTGGCAGGTGGGCTGGCAGACACATGCGCGGGAGAGAGAGGGGCGCCGACCAGCGAGCCCAGGACGTCAGCGACGGAAGGGGGTGGCGAGCGGCTGCCATGTGGGTCCGAGGATGGCGTGGGCGTGGAAAAGAGGGAGAGGGCGAGATGGCGCCGACATGGCGGTCCCACCGGTCAGCGGCTCAGCTACGGACTGGGCCGGGCCTAGGGAGCTTTGGGGGTTGCGGCCCAACAAGAATTTAAATGCATTTTCTAATTAATTTAATTCCAGAAATTGGTTTATTGGTTTAAGACTTGAAGCACTGTTGCTAAAATCTTGTAAAAATTCTCAAAATTATTTCTTGGCTTCTAGTTTATCTCATAAAATTTTCAAGTCCAAATTTTGAATATTTATCTCTGTTTGGCTTTAATAGGGCTCTTTTAGGAGTTTTTCTTTAATAACAAAATTCAGAAATTCCTTTAATATTATTTTTCCTTTTATTTTATTTCCTTTTAATTTTGGGGCTGTTACAATCCTATCCCCCTTACAATGAATCTCATCCTCGTGATTCGAAGCGAACCTCGGGGAAACTAGGGGACGGGGTTCTACTGGTGCTCCGGATTAGGAAAAGGTGTTACATCAGAAATAGGCAAAGTGACCTCCGGATCTGGGTTGGTTGAGATCAAATTGGGAGTGTCTTTGGTTGTATCTGGGTTCTCTTTGTGGTGATCTAGGGTATGTCCCTCTGGGTTTGGAATGGAAGATGAGGCCTGCTTGGGGTAGGGGCACATGTTGGAGAAGTGGCCTTCTTGGCGACAGTTGAAGCATATGATTGGGTTGCCGTGCCTGTCCCTCTTGTATCCGACAGCTTGCACGGAAGTTCTTCCGGCTGGCGGTGCTTGGGGTAGGATGCCAGGGGTTGGGGCTTGAGATGGAATCGCTCTGGTTCCTGGCATAATTGCTTCGTTCACTAATCTCTGAAAGTTGGCGAAGTCCCCGTAGATTAGCTAAAGGGAGAGCTTGTGTTGGTGTTGTTGGAGACAGAACAACTGTGCCTGCTGCTCTTGCATCTGCTTTTCTTGTTGTTGCATCTGGGTAAGTAGCGTGGCGATCAGTTGGTTTTGTTTTGCCATCATCTCTGCTAGTGTGGGATGATAGGCAACGGGGTTCTGCTGTTGTCCAACTGCACCCCACTGAGGCAGATTGCCTGAGGTGTTTCCGTCACGTGGGGCTTCTGATCCTTGGTCGTTGGCCATCCTGAAGTTGAAGGGTTCCAAGAGAAAGTGCCAATAGTTAAGGGGAAATTTTTACTGATTTTATTTCCTAGGATGAATAATTTGACCTAGATGCTTATATATTTTATTTCAGCCCCTTATTAACTTTCACACTCATGCCTTATATTATTTTTAATATAAATGATTTATCATGTATTTTATTCACACAACATTTATGTTGTAATATATTTTATTAATTAGTGTTAGAGGTTTAAGATGAAATGATGTTGGTTATATCTTATTGAATTCCTTGGTACCCAGAAATTCCGGAAAATTTTTGGAACGCATTTTAATGCTTATTGAAATTTTCAGGCTTGTATTTTAGCTTTCCTCTTTCTTGATTTATACTGAATCCTTTTCTTGCAATTCATTTATTAATTACTTTATTTTATTTTTAACGCCTGAATAAAATCAAGGCGTTACAATCCTAACCTCCTTAACAAGAATCTTGCCCCGAGATTCGGAAAGGCTAGAAATAGAAAGTCATGGATATGTTTCAGCTATGAATCACTTCTTTACACTAGAGGTTTTAAGTCTACATCTTCATAGATTGGGTTTGGTTAAGTTAGGGCTTTCTTGACAACTTTTCTTGATTTCATGATTGGAGTTGATCTTGCAGAACGACGACGAACGAATCATGTTGAGTTGAAACTAGAGGTAGATTCTCTCCTTTAGGTTGGGATTATGACCTAATAGGTATAGGAGGAAGAGGTAAATGATATTAAGCTTTATTTCAAAATGTATCAGTCTTGCGATTACATTTATTTTATTTAATTCTTCACTCATGTCTTATATTTGACATGAGTGGCAATACAAACAAGTAAAATAAAACAATCAATCGAAAAGCTACGTCTACGGTAGCTCAGGGGATGACTCGACCACGGGCTCGATGGAAACGGTCGGGGTCGTGGAACTGGATGGTCCGGCGGGTGGAGCACTGCGTGAAATCCTCTTGGGTCTCACATGGGGGTCCGAAGTGATTTCTTCTTGCGGGGCGGAAGGGGTGCGATCTCCTCGATATCCTTCTTCAATTCCTTGAGCTGATGATGGAGCTGGGTGTTGACTATGGTGACTTGGCGTAGAAGCTCGTTCTAACGCCTCAACTCTTCTACCTCGAGGGTCAGCTGGGGGTTCTGCTGGACTTGTCGACGGAGCTCAGCATTCTCACGGGTCAGGTTCTCCGAGGTATGGCGGTAGAAGTCGATGGTGTCGTGCTGGCTGTCTGCGTCGAGAACAACCTCTATGTGAAGGTTGCCCATGGCCTCCAAAAGTCTCATGGTGTGGGCGATGGCGGAGTTGTTCTGTGGGAGGGAACTGATGTAGATGCTGCGGTGACTTCCTGGTGTGCGCATGGGCATGAAGCGGTAGATGGTGTCACGGAGGTGGCAGTCGTAGACCAGTCGAAGCTCGGCGAGGGCCTGAAGGGTGGCGCACTGGCTGGCCACCACGAAGGAAGGTCCTCCGACTCCTTGGGTGTAGAAGGGTGGCTGCGTGGGGGAGGGGCGGATAACAACCGTGACCTCGCAGTAGCTCTCTGTCGCATCAGGAAAGATCCCGTGGAACGCGGGCTCATGGGGAAATCCCAAGAAGTCGACGAGCACGCGAAGTTCGCGGATGAATCCGGCCTCGTCACGAAGAGTCCCGCTCATGGTATGGACCGGCATCTACAAAAGAGAGAGATTTTTGTGAAACCCTGGAAGATGAGAAGATAAACAGTTTTGTGAGAAAATATGGTTATTATAATTCCTAAGGTCAGGTCTGTTTGGCTTCCTACAGTCAAGTCGGCTCTGATACCATCTTGTCGCGCCCCGATTTAATAAATCAGGACTTTCTTGAAATTCCATAGAAAATCAATAAAACAAGACGTTCATCATGCGACCTCGTACAATACGGGCAATCATTCACGGTTCGTAGACCGCATTAATACAAAAGTGAATAAAGGTGAAGAGAAACTAATAAAATAAGGGTCCTAGATGAACGCCTCCTTCCAGTCTCGCCTTGACTGGGTCGCTACTCCAGACCTGCATCCTCCTCGTAGTAGACGGGCTCTGATGGTGTAAGTCAACGGGGTGAGTACAGGAGTACTCAGCAAGCCACCGAATGCAAATATAATGCAAGGTAATAACAAGGGAGATAGTGGCTAGTTTTGCGGAAGCGAGAAATTTGTAAAGCAATTTAATGTGAACAATTTATTAGTACTGAAACGTAAACATGTGTATGCATCATCATCTTCTAACTCGAGGGGTACAGTCAGCCCCACCTCGCTCAACAGTCCTTACATGCCATGAATAACTCAACCATTCAAACAATTGTAAACTAACTGCGAGTAGTAACACAACCCGCCCTTGACTGTGGGCTCGGCTTTTCGAAAAGATTAAATTACTCTGATCAGAGATGTACCACTGTACCCACAAGGCACGCACTCATCACCTACACCAAAGTGTAACGAGATGACCCATTTTACGGGAACTCGTGCCAAAACCTTCCATATAGTCCTCCCCGACTCAACAGCACCCTCTTATAGGTTTCATATGGTGTCCCGACGCGTCGGAGCCCCACCATACCCCCCTTGAGCCTCGTCGGTACAAGTCGCCCGCAGGCTTGCCCCTTGCCCCCTCCACTATGGTGCAGAGAGTCGGAGTGTTCCATACTTCTGGTTAGGACTTACCCATTAGACTTGTGGTTGGTACGGAAGTGCTTTGCAACAGATCCCGCAGACCGGTCCTTATAGTGCCCTGGGTGCGACCAACCAGTTTCCGAGCTTGCACCCGGAACCCACCACACTTATAACCTAGCCAACTCCAACAGAGTCCAGAGATGAGAATAACGGGGAAATTCATATATCAGAATCCATCTATCTACAACTCATTCTTTATTTCCTATAGCAGTTGTGCCGGTACATTGGGCACTAGCTAATATAATATTTGTAGAGTGACAAGGAGTTAAGGCTCAATAAGCATGGCTTGGGTTTGCACACAAGGACGGGGATCTAATAAATATAAGTGTAAGGCTTGATATTGGACTAATGCAATATTATCCTATGGGTTATAGCGATAATTTATTAAAACATGGGCTCAATGATGATCAACTGTTTCCACAAGAGGGGTCGATGACTTGCCTTGCTCAGCAAAGGGTGAAGGAGGAACCTCGGGATAGAACTCCGGATCTTCGACGACGTCGTAGTCTTCTCGATACGGAAAAGTAAATAAAGCATTCAATAAACAATCCAAAACAAATCAATCATACTAACATACATGTTTTTGTTGGATTAAGTAAAGGATATAGAGTTTTAGAGTTTAGGGAATTGTTACTGAAATATTTAAGATTGATTTCTAATGGGATTTCTGAATTTTATGACTTGATGTAATTATTTTTCCTAGGGGTTTTTATTTTCCCTTTTTAGAGATGAACTAAAAGGTATATAATAACATTATTATTGTATTAAAAATAGTGAACTCAAGTTGTTAGGTTTTCTGAAGTTATTATATAAGTTGTCTTGACATTTTTATAAAGTGTTTAACTTAATTATCCTACAAGGGCTTTTGCATTATTAATTAATAGATTAAAGTGGGCAAAGTGATCATGCTATTTTTGTTGCATTAAAACAGTGGAATAAAGTCATTAAGTCCTCTGAATTTATTGTATAAGTATTCATGATATTTTTGTAAAGTGTTGCATTTTTATTATATGAGTTAATCATTTATTTTAAAGGGCCTTGGAAATGTTTATTTAATAAAATGAAATGGGCAAAATGAATCATTATATTTTTATTGGCTTATAAACATTGCAATGGAGTCATTATGTCCCCAGAAATTAATATATATATTTTTAAGGGTTTTTCTGGATTATTTAAATGAAATATGATCTTAATCCTAAAGGGGACTTTTCTTTATTATTTAATAAGATTATTATGTGCCAAATAAACATATTGTTTTTATTGCATGAAAGTGTAGAGATTAAAAAGACAAATTTTCCAGAATTGAAATGGTGAAATTTGGAGTTAATTTGAGCAAGATATGAATTTTTGAAGTTGAAACTGATTTTCTGGAATTTATTTTAAATGGGAAAACAGTTTCAGGTCCACAGTGAACTGGGTTCATCGTGAACCGTTAACTGCGCGCGTGGACTAGGCCGAGCAGGACCATTGGATCCAGATCCAACGGGCGATCGCGGGGCGGGGCGCTTAAGTGGTGATCGACGGCTTACAGGCCTCGATACCCCTTCGGCCAGATCAACGACCGAGATAAATCCCCACGCGGGTTTTAATCCGCGCCGTTCATCTCAGATCGCACGGCGGAGCGCGCGTCCGGCACGCACGCGGCACGGGGAAGACAAATGTCTTCGTACCCGGCTCCGGCGGCGTGACGGCGAGCGGCTACCGACGGCGGCGCTGGCCTAAGGCCCTAGTTCTCGTCAAAAACAGAATGAGGAGGGGAAGGGGGTCTCAACCGTACCGGTGATGACGGCGAACGGTGGTCGATGACGATCGGCGGCGAGGATATGGCGGCGGAGGCTTTCGGGCTTGACGGCGGCGAGGCGTTCCGGCGATGGTCCGTCCCAGCGGAGGTGGGGCTGGGGCAGAGGGCGCGACGACGGTCCCAGCGGAGGCGACGGCGAGGGTGGCGGTGGCCCGGAGCGCCGGCGAGGGCTTGCCGGAGCCAAAACAGAGGGAAGGGGAAAACTTTGATGGCGGCGCTTCTGGGAAGTGAGGGCTAAGGTGATTTAGGCGTGGATGGATTACGGTGAGGCCGGTGGTTTTTATAGGGGTCATTGGTGGCGCATTTAGGCAAGCAATCGAGGGAAATCGGGGTGGGGGTTTTCCACGCCGGCGAGGGTTCCATAGCGCTCGGATTGCCTTCCAAAAGGGATGAAACCGCGTGGTAATAACCGGAATGGGATCGCCAGGGCTTGGATTTGTGAATCCGGGCGGCAATTTGGCACGGGGCCAACCGGCGGCAAAAATGGCAAGGAGGGGGGGCGCCGGTATGGAAGGGGATCCCCCCTTCCATCGGGGAAGACGGTCCTGACAGGTGGGGGCCACCTGTCAGTGGGCGGGCGCGGGTGAGAGAGAGCCGACACGCGGGCTCGGGATGTCAGCGAGCGAGGGAGCGCGTGCGGAGGCTGGCAGGTGGGCCGGCAGACACATGCGCGGGAGAGAGAGGGGCGCCGACCAGCGGGCCCGGGACGTCAGCGACGGAAGGGGGTGGCGAGCGGCTGCCATGTGGGTCCGAGGATGGCGTGGGCGCGGAAAAGAGGGAGAGGGGGAAATGGCGTCGACATGGCGGTCCCACGGGTCAGCGGCTCAGCTACGGAGTGGGCCGGGCCTAGGGAGCTTTGGGGGTTGCGGCCCAACAAGAATTTAAATGCATTTTCTAATTAATTTAATTCCAGAAATTGGTTTATTGGTTTAAGACTTGAAGTACTATTGCTAAAATCTTGTAAAAATTCTCAAAAATATTTCTTGGCTTCTAGTTTATCTAATAAAATTTTCAAGTACAAATTTTCAATATTTATCTCTGTTTGGCTTTAATAGGGCTCTTTTTGGAGTTTTTATTTAATAACAAAATTCAGAAATTCCTTTAATATTATTTTTCCTTTTATTTTATTTCCTTTTAATTTTGGGGGCTGTTACAGGTTCGAGGTCGAACCTCGGGTCGAGGTGTGCCAGGAGAAGGCAGTAAGTGCGGAGTGTGGCTCCGGGTGAAGGTACTCCGAGACGAAGTCCATGGAGGCGAGGCACTTCGAAGGGTACTCTGAATGGAGTGACTTCGGAGTATGGTGGACCAAGTCCTCAGCAATGAGGCAAGGCGTTCGAAGTGTGCTCCGGAGGGAGGCACTCGAAGGTATACCCGATGAAGGTATAAGAAGTCGAGGTGCATCGAAGGCATGGTCTGGGTGAGGATCATCGAGGAGTGTGCTCGGGGAGAGACACTGCGATGAAGTGCTCATGGAATGCTTCATGCGAAGGCCTTGGACGAATGAGGGACTTCGAAGGGTGGTACTCCAAAGGTGGGGCTTCGGAGTGAGGCTGGCTTCGAAGTGAAGCTGACTTCGGAGTGAGGCTGGCTTCAGAGTGAGGCTGACTTGAGGTAATTCAGCAATGCATGGCTTTGGTACACGGACTGACTGAGTTCGAGCTGGGAGAAGCCGCGAAGCCGTGGTGGTCCACTCCGAAGGTGTTGGTGCGAAGGCCCAAGGGCTTTGATGGCTTGGGCTCAAAACCGTCTCTGTATCGAAGGCTGACTTCGGTGAAGCGAAGGTCGTGAGGCTCAAGGCTTCACACCGAAGCTACCGCACCCCTCGCGTGCGAAGGGGGGCTTCAGAAGGGTCCAAATCTGCAAAGGCTAACCGCGTCTACTCTACAAAAGCTGGTGCTATCCCCACTGCGAAGATGACAAAAGAAGCCTCCAAATAAAGTAGACTACCAGATATACCCCCCCTGTTCTGATGAGACAAAACCAGTGTAAACCCTAGGGGTAAAGTAGTCTATTCACAGGGCTGAATAGTGCCTATAAATAGTGGAGGCTATCTAGATCACTTCAACACTTTGAGCAGTCATTTTTGAGCTCCAGTGCTAGCTGCCACACACGTTGTATTCAGTCTGTGAAGTTCATTTTGTGTTCCCTGTTCATGCAATGAAGTATTGATTATGTTCTTCTTTCACTGCTTGAACTTGTACTGTGTGTTGCACTTCACGTTTTGATTTCTCTGTGCACCATTTTTTGGGTTGAGTTTGTGCACTGGATCTCGTCTAGAGAAGTGTGTGAGAAGTCTGTTCTTGTGAAGTGTGTGTTTTTAGTGTCTGTTCGCTCTGTGTAAACTGGAGGCTAGACCTCTCTGATTACTAGCGAAGCACTGTCTGACTTGAGTCCAAGCCCGTTTTTCTTCCCTTCTCGAAGTCCTTGGCGAAGTCTGTTCAGTGTGCGTTTAGACCTTCGAAGTACGAAGCCTAGCACCAGTTGCTGTCGCTGAGTATTTGGTCGAAGCCTGCAGAGGGAAGTCTGCTCTTGCGAAGGGTGAAGTGTGAAGCCTGCTCGAAGGCACCCTGTGTGTGGAGCCTGCACTAACTTAGCAGAGCTGAATTTTCTAGGTTGTGGGTGGAGCAAAGTCTTCTTGGCTTAGAACTTTTGCTCCTTGCGAAGCCTGATTTCGGAGCTGTGAAATACCTCCGAACCAGAACTTCGAAGGGTGTGTTCGAAGCCTGTTCTGCAGAAGACAGAAGAAAACAGAAGGCTATTTTTAGTCTAAAATTTTAAAAGCTCCTATTCACCCTCCTTTGGTCGCCGTTTTCGGTCCAACAATTGGTATCAGAGCAGGTTAAGATCACCAGTTGACCTTAACCGGTTTTGTGATCTGTTGGCGACACGGACAGAGTTAGTAAAATACCTCTGTTTGATGGGATAGATTTTGCATATTGGAAGGTGCGCATGGAGGCTTACTTGCTAAGCTAAGGAAATGCAATTTGGGAGATTGTGGACTCACAATACTCCATCCCTGAAACTCACTATTTTTCACGAGGGCTCTACACAAATTAAGGCTAGGCGCCAAAGCACATACAATCAACAGTATCAGCTGTTTGTCTAGGCACCTGGTGAATCTATAGATGCCATGTTTTCTCGCTTTAATGCGATAGTGAGTAACTTGCGGTCCAACGGGACGCTTGCTTACAATGATCATGATAGGGCTATCAAGCTTCTCTATGCTCTTGATCGTAGCATATGGGAAGTGAAGATATCCAGCATTGAGGAGTCCATAGGTTATGACACATTGACCTGTGATAAGCTCTTCAGCAAGTTGAAGTCCACAAAGATTGCCAAGGCATCTCATGCAGTGCATAGGAACTCTTTGCCACAACCATTGGCACTAGTTTCTAGCACTAGCCGTGGTACCACTGCAGAACCAAGCACATCAGGCACTTGTGTTTTTGCAGATGATTTTTCTTTGTCCTCCCTGGTCTCCGTCTCTAAGGAGCAGGTGGATACTCTGGATGATGATGAGCTTGCTCTCATTGCCAGAAGGTTCACCCATTTTCATCATAAGAGACGGGATCAGAGGATAAGTGGTTTTAGTGGTTGTTTTGAGTGTGGCGACACTTCTCACATCAAGGCCAAATGCCCTAAACTCAAGAAGAGAGATGAGAGTGAGCGCCCCAAATACCACAAAAAGGAGAGGAAGCCTTTTGTGAAGGGCAAGCGCGGCAAGGTGGCAAAGAGAGTAGCCAAAGCCGCTTCTAGAGCGTTTGTTGCTGCTCTCAGCGAGATCGACACTTCCTCAACTGAGGAGTTGAGCTCTGAGGAGGAGGAGTCTCCAAGGAAGGAGGAGAAGAAGGACAAGAAGGGACGAGATTTCACTGGCCTTTATTTCATGGCCGACAGCGATCACAGCGGCGATGAGCTTGACTCATCTGAGGTACCTCTATCCTATGACTAGCTTGCAATTAAATTAGATGAACTAAATGAAGTAGTTCTTGGTAAGGATAGATTACTTGTGCAAGCCGCTAGAGATAGAAAAGACCTTAGACTTAGGCTAGAATCTGTTTCTACTGATTATGTCATGCTTAAGTCTAGGGTTAATGATGCTGAATGTGAAGCTTGCACTATTGTCATGAGTGAGCTTGCTCAGTTGCATTTTGTGCATGCTCAAACTCTTTTTGAGCTTGAGACTGCACAAAAGCAGCTTTTGATGGTTGATTCTAGTTCTGATGATATAAATGAATGCATGAACTGTTCTTTATCACGTGAGAGCATTGATTTACGTGATAAGCATGCTCATGATTTAGAGGCTAGATTGGAGAGGGCCGGTAGTTCTAAGGATGTGCAACCTGTGTGTGACACTTGCATAACCCTTAAGGACCAGCTAGGCACTGTTAGAGAGCGAGCTGAGAACCTCATGACTGAAAATGAATACCTTCTTTCTGTGGTTAACAAATGCACTGAGGGAAAGGGTAGGATGGATTTGCTCTTGGCCAAGACCAAGATGTGTGCTGATAGGGCAGGGTTAGCTCTAGGATTGGGTTTTGAGAGGACTCCCCCAGACAGTGAGAACAAAACTGTTTTTACCTCACCCACTACCTTAGAGAAAGAAAGAGCCCTGTTAGACACTCCATCAACCAAAAAGCCTACCTGAACTCCAAAGAAAACAACTCCTCCTACCAAGAAAATTCCTCCCAAGAAAACCACTCAGCAGAAGCCCAAGGAGCCAGTGAGAGTTGCTCCTATGACCCATGAGAGTGCCCCTAGGAGAGTTTTTCATTGTTCCTACTGTCAGCGGGTGGGTCATCTAGATGGGTTCTGTTTTCGTCGCATCAAGGATGAGCGACACTCTCAGGCGATGAGTTTCCAGGACATGCATTACCCATCTCGGGGAATGCATGAGTCTGAGTTTTACTCACGTCCTATTTTCGAGGCTCCTCGTATTTCTCGGAGAGGTTTTGCTCCTCGAGGTGTTCACCATGTTCCATATGGTGGTAGACCCCGGGCGAGTAGCTTTGTACCTCATAAGAGTAGGAGACCTCGTCATGCTTTTGGATCACTGCATGTAGGTAGACCTCGCACTTTGCATCATTTTGATTATCATGTGTGTAGACAGTCTACTTTTACTGTGCCTACTACTTGTATCACTCAGTGTTGGATGCCTCGTCATGTATTCACTCACCCCAGCACTGAGCGATCGAGATTTTCTTATCATGTGTAGGCGCCAGACCGAGGCTTGGAGGGCACGTGGATCATGGACTCCGGTTGTTCGCGCCATATGACCGGAGATGCAACATTGTTCTCCTTCCTCACAACAACCAAGGAAAAGGAACATATCACCTTCGACAACAATCGAAGGAGTAGAGTTAAAGGTAAAGGTGTGGTAAGAATCAACTCGAATTTCACTCTCAAAGATGTTGCATTGGTTGAAAACTTGGGATACAATTTGCTTTCTGTATCTTAATTGCTTGATGAGGGCTTTGAAGTGCGATTCCATCGCGATACTTCGCAAGTACTCAATTCTGATGGCGTTGTGGTCTGTAAGATCTTTAGAGTTGGGAGAGTTTTGGAGCTGATTTTTCTGAGTCATCTGGTTCTTCTCATTGTCTTGTTGCACATTCGACTTCTAAGCTTTGGAAGTGGCATAGGAGACTAGGGCATATGAGCTTTGAGTTTCTTTCTCATCTAAGTGCCCTAGGTCTGATCCGAGGATTGCCCAAGCTCAAGTTTGAGAAGAATTTAGTTTGCGCTCCATGTCGACATGGAAAAATGATTGCCGCTTCGCACTCGCCAGTCACCACAGTGATGACTGAACAACCAAGAGAACTTCTCCACATGGACACTGTAGGTCCTTCTCGGGTTAGTTCTTTAGGCGGCAAGTGGTATGTATTAGTCATTGTCGACGATTTCTCTCGCTACTCTTTGGTCTTCTTTCTTGCCAGCAAGGATGAAGTGTTTTCACACTTTCAGAGCTTGGCTTTGAGACATTTCACTGAACTCCCTGGTGCATTGAAATTCATTCGAAGTGATAATGGCACTGAGTTCAAGAACAGTCTCTTTGTTGACTTTTGTATGGAGCATGGCATAGAACATCATTTCTCTGCTCCGCAGGTTCCTCAACAGAACGGTGTTGTTGAGAGAAAGAACCGCACTTTGGTTGAGATGGATAGGACGATGCTCGATGAGCACAGGACTCCTAGAAAATTCTGGGCTGAGAACATGAACACTGCTTGTTACATCTCAAACCTAATCTTCTTGCGCTCAATTTTGAACTTCACATCTTCTGAGCTACGTTTTGGGAGACAACCCAAAGTTACTCATCTTTGAGTCTTTGGTTGTCGTTGCTTTATACTAAAACGTGGAAATTTTGATAAATTTGAGTCGCGCTCTTCTGACGGGATCTTTTTGTGTTACACTACACATGGTCATTCTTATCGTGTTTATAATTTGGAAACTAACACTGTCATCGAGTCATGTGATGTGACTTTTGATGAATCAACCCCCTCTATTAGTTCTACCTTTGAACAGGCAAATGAACATGACATGGAACAAACCATCTTCGAAGAAGAAGATCCCAGAGATTTTGAGGATGAACCCCTACTTCCCTCGACATCAACCGCCGAAGCCGACCCCGCTTCAACCACTTTGGCACAAGGTCCAGAAGCAACTACCTCGACATCGGTCATCTCGGACCACTCCAACGCACAAGTTGAGGGGGAGACTGCATCCCGCCGCAAGGCTCCACATCATGTTCAAAGGATGCATCCTCCCGAGCAGATCATTGGTGAGCTTGATCAAAGGGTAACACATTCTCATGCTCATTTCATTGATTCCGCTTTTGTTGCTTCTTTCGAGCCCTTAGATGTTAGTAATGCACTTTCTGATTCTAGTTGGATCAATGCCATGCATGAAGAACTTGAAAATTTTGAGAGAAACCAAGTCTAGACTTTAGTTGATCCTCCATCAAATGTTCATTTCATTGGAACAAAATGGATTTTCAAAAACAAACAAGGGGAGGATGGGACTGTAGTTAGAAACAAGGCTAGACTTGTAGCTCAGGGTTATTCTCAATTAGATGGGATTGATTTTACTGAAACTTTTGCACCTGTTGCTCGTCTTGAGGCCATTAGGATTTTACTTGCATTTGCGACATCCCGGGGATTCAAACTCTATCAAATGGATGTCAAAAGTGCTTTTCTTAATGGCTTCATAGGCGAAGATGTTTATGTAAAACAACCCCCTGGTTTTGAAAACCCCAAATACCCACATAAAGTCCTTAAACTTCATTAGGCTCTTTATGGACTCAAGCAGGCGCCTCGGGCATGGTATGATAGACTTAAGTCTTTTCTGCTTGAGCGGGGGTATTTGATGGGATCTGTTGATAAAACCCTGTTCACTCTCAAGCCTGGCAAAGATTTCCTCCTAGTTTTGATTTATGTGGATGATATCATCTTTGGTGGCTCTTCTCATGCTTTGGTTGCCGAGTTTGCAGATACCATGAGCAGGGAGTTCGAGATGTCCATGATGGGCGAACTCACGTTTTTCCTTGGTTTGCAAATCAAGCAAAGAAAACAAGGTACCTTCGTTCACCAGTCAAGATACACTAAGGACCTGCTCAAGAAGTTCGACATGGCTGATGCGAAGCCCCTCGCTACTCTGATGGCTACTTCGATAGCATTGGATCCTAACGAGGAAGGAGAAGCCGTAGATCAAAAGGAGTTCCGAAGCATGATCGGCTCCCTCCTCTACTTGACTGCTACGAGACCGGACATACACTTTGCAGTGTGTCTATGTGCTCGTTTTCAGGCTTCACCATGAGCTTCGCACCACCAAGCAGTAAAGCGCATTCTTAGGTATCTCAAACATACCCTTGAATTTGGCATTTGGTATTCTACGTCTTCCTCTTTGTGTCGTCGAGGTTATTCCGATGCAGATTTTGCTGGGTGTAGGATTGATAGGAAAAGTACCTCTGGTACTTGTCATTTTCTGGGTACTTCGCAGGTTTGCTGGTCTTCCCGCAAACAGTATAGTGTTGCACAATCGACGAGTGAGGCCAAATATGTTGCTGCAGCTAGCTGTTGCTCTCAGATTTTGTGGATGGTTTCCACTTTGCGGGATTTCGGGTTAGATTATAAGAGTGTTCCACTTTTCTGTGATAACACTAGTGCTATTTGTATTGCAAACAACCTGGTTCAACATTCTAGAACCAATCACATTGATGTGCGATATCATTTTCTCAGAGATCATAATGAGAAGGGTGATATTGAGCTTCAATATGTTAATACCCAACACCAGCTGGCTGATATTTTCACAAAACCCCTCGATGCTTCTCGTTTTGCCTACTTGCGTGGGGAACTTGGTGCTTGTCACCCTTATGGCATTTTGTGAGGGAGAGCAGATTTTGATTGTCTTGCATATGCTCATTGTGTGTGAAATTGCATTTCCACCTTTTGCACTTATATGCCTAATTTTAATTCATGAAATCATGTCAACTCAGCTCTATTTAATATGTCTGAAACATTATGTGCATGATTCTTCTTTCCAAAATCAAATCATGCTCACTGCTTAGTCTTGAATCTAGCATGTTTAGGCAGGACTACTTTAGCTATCATTTATCTGCTTGATAGCAAGACTCCTTTTCTCTCGATGCTAAACATTGCAACTTGAAAAATTGTTCTACATACTCATGGATATTCATCAAGTGCTAAACAATTTGTTCACTTAATCAAAATTCCAAAAAACCATGATTTGCATGCTTCAAAGCAAAAAGATCTAGGTGGGTTTGTTTGTCGCACTACTCTATTCTAGACTGCTTACCATTGTACATTGGTCTGAACTGGGATAGTGTAGTGTATGCCAAAATCACCGCCTTATGCTTCTGATGGCTTTCATGCCTAGGCTTGGCTTGATTGGAAAGTATAAGGTAGACAAACAAATAACCCCTGGCATTATGAAAAGAACAACAAATTAATTGATCATCATGTTTGCTTTCAATGCTCCACTTGAACTGGACTTGTCTGTCTAGAGTAGAAATTGACTAGATTTGCGCAATCCCTGTTTTTACTTGTCTAGTTACATTGATTGAGTGGTGATGCTTTTATTTCAAAATGATAAAATCACATGCTGTCATCATGTTTTTTAGAGAATGTTAAATTGAGCTGAGCACATGATTATTGGTATTAAAGTTGGCATATTTTTCCTTTATATGTCCTTGCAATTCTACTCATTTCGAAGCTTTGCATCTTTTAAATGCTCCTTGATGTTTGCATTGCCAAAGGGGGAGAAATTTTTGAGTTCTCTACAACAAGGGGATAAAATAACACAGGGGGAGTTTTATCTTGCAAAGGGAATGATTTGCCGATTTTACTCTTTTGAAAAGGGGGAGGAAAATTCTTTTGTAAAGTGACATGGTTTGGCTCGTCTCTGAGTTTTTATGGTCACTTGTGTGCTGAAATTTTTCAAATTTTCTTGAACTTGAATTTCGTTGTCAATGCACTCATCAAGGGGGAGATTGAGAAACCAAGGGTTGGTTTCGGAGTTTGTGATGAGTGATTGACAGATTTTATCCTCTGATTCGAAGGGGTCCCTCCGAAGGGGTTCGGAGGTTGCTTCACCAAAGGGTTCGATGTGTTCTAGTTGCTGTGGCTGTTGGAGCGGAGTGTGCCTATCGGAGGGGTCCGATAGTACACAATGACTTGGCTGTACTGAAGGGTTCGGTACTTTGGGCGGTACACCAGAGTGTGTATCGGAGGTTGCTTACCCGGAGAGGTCTCCGGGGTACTGGATACACTTGTCTGTTTGTCTATAGTGCGCAGGTGACTTCGGAGGTGATGGACGGTTTGTAGCAAGTGAACCTGGGTCAAGTGGGAGGCTTGATGCCAGGAGAGCAGGGAGCTCCATCACGAAGGCTGCGAAGGGGTCGAGGTCGAACCTCGGGTCGAGGTGCGCCAGGAGAAGGCAGTTAGTGCGGAGTGTGGCTCCGGGTGAAGGTACTCCGAGACGAAGTCCTCGGAGGCGAGGCACTTCGAAGGGTACTCCGAATGGAGTGACTTCGGAGTATGGTGGACCAAGTCCTCAGCAATGAGGCAAGGCATTTGAAGTGTGCTCCGGAGGGAGGCACTCGAAGGTATACCCGACGAAGGTCTCAGAAGTCGAGATGCATCAAAGGCATGGTCCGGGTGAGGATCGTCGAGGAGTGTGCTCGGGGAGAGACACTGCGACGAAGTGCTCATGGAATGCTTCATGCGGAGGCCTTAGACGAAGGAGGGACTTCGAAGGGTGGTACTTCGAAGGTGGGGCTTCGGAGTGAGGCTGGCTTCGGAGTAAAGCTGACTTTGGAGTGAGGCTAGCTTCGGAGTGAGGCTGGCTCCGGAGTGAGGCTTGCCCCGGAGTGAGGCTGACTTGAGGTACTTCGGCCATGCATGGCTTCGGTACACGGACTGACCGAGTTCGAGCTGGGAGAAGCTGCGAAGCCGTGGTTGTCCACTCCGAAGGTGTTGGTGCGAAGGCCCAAGGGCTTTGACGGTTTCGGCTCAAAACCATCTCTAAGTCCTTGGCGAAGTCTGTTCAGTGTGCGTTTAGACCTTCGAAGTACGAAGCCTAGAACCAGTTGCTGTCACTGAGTATTTGGTCGAAGCCCGCAGAGGGAAGTCTGCTCTTGCGAAGGGTGAAGTGCGAAGCCTGCTCGAAGGCACCCTGTGTGCGGAGCCTGCACTGACTTAGCAGAGCTGAATTTTCGGGGTTGTGGGTGGAGCGAAGTCTTCTTGGCTTCGAACTTTTGCTCCTTGTGAAGCCTGATTTCGGAGCTGTGAAATACCTCCGAACTAGAACTTCGAAGGGTGTGTTCGAAGCCTATTCCGCAGAAGACAGAATAAAACAGAAGGCTATTTTTAGTCTGAAATTTTAAAAACTCCTATTCACCCCTCCTTTGGTCGCCGTTTTCGGTCCAACAATTGGTATCAGATCAGGTTAAGATCACCAGTTGACCTTAACCGGTTTTGTGATCTGTTGGCGACATGGAAAGAGTTAGTATCAACTGTTTGTGCAGGCACCTGGTGAATCTATAGATGCCATGTTTTCTCGCTTTGATGCGATAGTGAGTATCTTGCGGTCCAACGGGACGCTTGCTTACAATGGTCATGATAGGGCTATCAAGCTTCTCTATGCTCTTGATCGTAGCATATGGGAAGTGAAGATATCAAGCATTGAGGAGTCCGCAGGTTATGACACATTGACCTGTGACGAGCTCTTCAGCAAGCTGAAGTCCACAGAGATTGCCAAGGCATCTCTTGCAGTGCATAGGAACTCTTTTGCCATAGCCATTGGCACTAGTTTCTAGCACTAGCAGTGGTACCACTACAGAACCAAGCACATCTGGCACTTGTGTTTTTGCAGATGGTTTTGCTTTGTCCTCCCTGGTCTCCTTCACTAAGGAGTAGGTGGATACTCTAGATGATGATGAGCTTGCTCTCATTGCCAGAAGGTTCACCCGTTTTCATCATGAGAAATGGGATCAGAGGAGAAGTGGTTTTAGTGGTTGTTTTGAGTGTGGCGACACTTCTCACATCAAGGCCAATTGTCCTAAACTCAAGAAGAGAGATGAGAGTGAGCGCCCCAAATACCACAAAAGGAGAGGAAGCCTTTTGTGAAGAGCAAGCGCAACAAGGTGGCTAGGAGAGTAGCCAAAGCTGCTTCCAGAGCATTTGTTGCTGCTCTCAAGGACATCGACACTTCCTCAACTAAGGAGTCAAGCTCTGAGGAGGAGGAGTCTCCAAGGAAGGAGGAGAAGAAGGAGAAGAAGGGACGAGATTTCACCGGCCTTTGCTTCATGGCCGACAGCAATCACAGCGGCGATGAGCTTGACTCATCTAAGGTACCTTTATCCTATGACTAGCTTGCAATTAAATTAGATGAACAGAATGAAGTAGTTCTTGGTCAGGATAGATTACTTGTGCAAGCCGCTAGAGATAGAAAAGAACTTAGACTTAGGCTAGAATCTGTTTCTACTGATTATTCCATGCTTAAGTCTAGGGTTAATGATGCTGAATGTGAATCTTGCACTATTGTCATGAGTGAGCTTGCTCAGTTGCATTCTGTGCATGCTCAAACTCTTTCTGAGCTTGAGACTGCACAGAAGCAGCTTTTGATGGTTGATTCTAGTTCTCTTTTAGCGAGTTGCTTCTCCAACTCCTCCAGCTTGGCAAGCGCAACATCCCTCTCAGCTACCGCAACGTCTGTCGAACGTTGCGCTTGGCCGACGACTGTTTATAGATGATCGCTGGACGCCGACAACTCTTTTAGAAGATGAAGAAGAGTTATACTTCAGATCCACGAATGAAAATACTAAAGATACTGAAACATACAAAGGGTCTAGAGGTTGAGTTGCTTGCGAAGATCGTGAAGCTGCCCCCGAAGACCATGGTTCTCCATCTTTACTCGCTACAGCTCATCGTCCTTCTAGGACAACTCGGCGTTCTTGGTGTTCAGCTGCACTCTTATCTCGAGAGCACATCCTGCGCGGATACCCGGATTAATCTATATGACAAGGTATGCAAGCCCTTTTGTAGGAAAACTTACCATCGTCTTCGAGCTATGGTACTCGAACAACTTCAAGTGCCCATCCATGGCCACCGACCATCGCCGGGCGGGAGTACGTCTAGAAGGTGGTGGCGCTGACCCAACCATAATGGGATGAGCGGAGCACTTCTCCCCCGTCATGGTGGGCTGTCCTATGGCCCTCCTGCGGCAGATGATGGATCCTTAGACCTTCTCAATGAAGAAGGTTGGTTCCCCGCTGCGTCACTAGTCAAAGGTGGTCCGCCCTTAGATGACCCCGATGGTGTCATGTAGACCACAATGGTGGTGGTCGGCATAGTGGCACTGGTCACCTCTGACCCAAGCTAGCATATTTAGTTCACTGCCTGGGATTTCATAAACACAAGTAGTGGAATTATTGGAATACTTTGTTCAAAGCTCCCAACAACAAATCGATCAGCTAGCATCGATCATGCGGACCACATGCTCCCAACACAGATACTCCTATATCTTTAGTCTTTAGATCAGCTAATAGCAGTTCAAAAAACATGCTCCATATCACCATCCCCCACACAGGTCCATCATTCAACAAACATATCGCACAAGAGAGGTTCTCAATCAAGGCAATTTAGGGTTCCTTACTTTGCAGGCTAGGGATGCAGAGTAGCCGACGGCCAACACATGGTGGCACCTACGAGCATGCAACGGGGTAGATCCTGCCGGATTGACACGAAGCTTCTGGAGGCCATCACAGTTGTAGGTGCGCACAGGCCTTCTTCTTGCCGACCTTGCCAAAGCCGCCGCCACCAGCAATAGAAGCAGCAGTAGGTGCGACATTGAGGTGAGGAGTCAAAGGGGAGGGATGCAATGCGGCCAACGATGGGGTGGGAGACGAGGAGGGGGAGGGGGCCATTGGCGAGCGGAGCTTGGGGTTGACGGAGGAGGCGGTTTTTGTGACGGGACAGGCGAGACGATAGGTGGCGGCAGCGGGCGACCTGGCGGCGGCCGGGCTGGTGGGTCGGGGAAAACTGGAAACTAGGTTTCCCATGAGCGTGGCGCGCGGGGGAAATATTGCCATAATTTCCATCGGTTATTACTGTGGCCGACGGAAGTTACTTCACTTCCGTCGGCCATAGTAAAAGCCGACATAAGTTAAGTTAACTTTCATCGGCTTATGCAGGCCGGCGGAAATTAAGTAACTTTCGTCAGCTTTCGGAAATGCCAACGGAAATTGAAAAAGCCGACGGAAATTTATTCTTTTCTTGTAGTGAGTGGTTGCCGCCATTGAAGACCTAGTGACCCTTACCAAAGGTTTCAGACTGAACAATCGTCAGGCTTTGCGGTAGCAAACAACACAGTTGTAGTGCTGAGAACTTTTGTGAGGCACCAGGAGATCGGAAGAAGAAGTTGAAGCAACGGATGGGTACTACTTCAAAATTCACCGGGGAAGGTTATTTATAACATTCCTCCTAGCGGTTCCTCATCCCAAAGCATCGCAACTACCATGCATCGCTTAGAAGGTCTTGAACCGCGCTCCAGAAGATGAAGCAAGAAAAAGCAAGTGAAGCGACAACATCAACTACCGTCTCTCCACACGGTATCTTCCACCGGCAAGGAGGCTGCCCGGTTTCAAGATCAACTACACCAACGATAACACCTCAAATAAGATGTTTCGAGACTAAAGCTCATTCTCTGAAGGAACTTCAGCCTCGGGGGCTACACTCGGTAGGTACACCTTGGCGGTGCACGAATTGAATACATGACTATATCAAAGGTACTTAGAGCTCTTCCCGCCTTCTTTGAGCATGACGCATGATGAAAAGAACTTAGGAGTTGCTGTCGGGGATATGATCCAGGGTACCCCATTAAAGGCAGTTATGCTTGTAGTTATGCAGTTGTTTCTGCATGCTTTCAATGTTATGGTTAATTTCATTAACTTCCCAGTCCTTATCATATAAAAGGACTAGGGGAGGTCATAGGGAGGGCACAGTGATCATCATCACATGATCTGACCGCACTACTTTGTTCTAGACTGCTTACCATTGCACTTTGGTTTGAACTAGGACATTGAAGTGTATACCATGATCAATGCCTTAAGCTTCCGATGGTTTATCCTAGGCTTGGCTTGATCGGTGAGCGTAAGGTTTACTTGCAAATAACCCCTGGCATTAAAAAAATAAAAAGTTTAATTTTCTCGCCTATCAAGTTTGCTGCAGCTCCTTGTAGTGGGATGTGCTTTTCGAGTTTGTTTTTGACTAGCTTTTGTATCTCTTACCTTGCCATGTCTAGTATGCTAGTCTGGGTAGTGATGATTTTATTTGCTTAAACTTCAAAATGCTTGCTCATCCGGATATTTAGATTGTGTATAATTCAAGCTTGTCATACCATTTAGCTAGGACAGTTTGTGAGGCACAAGAATTATTTGTATTGTAATTGGACTTAATCATATTCTGGAAGCATTGCATGGTCATTTTACTCTCTCAACTCATGCGGCTATCTTGATGTCTGCATTGCCAAAGGGGGAGAGTTCATGAGCTTTTTGGTGAAGGAGTTTTGGTAGTTTTTCTCTAACATCCATTCTTGTAAAGTGACATGTTTCTGCTTTGTTCTCTTTGCTCTCTTTAGAGCTTTCATGGTCACTTGTGTGCTGAATTTTTGTTTTACACTTCTTTTGAACTTGAGTTGCCAATGCACTCATCAAGGGGGAGATTGAGGAACACAGTGAAGTTTGTCACTATGATTCAAGGTAATGATGAGTGATTGACAGGGTGATGTCATGGTTTTGTGTCTTGGTGTTTTGGATATGTGTGTGTGTATGTGTTTGTCTCATGTGTGTAGGCGGGAGATACTCGTCAACTATCGATTGCACGAGATCAGGGTTAGATGGGGAGTTTAATGCCAGATGGTTGAGGGTGTTAGTCGAAGTCGAGAGTGGACTCAGATGTATGCGTGGAGATCGGACAAGACGTGAGTTGAAGGTTGATCAAGATGAAGCATCGATTGAGTCAGCGAAAGGGAAGCCAGTTCAAGTGACAAGGCGGCTCGAGGGATCGAGAGCGGGAGAGACTTGCTGGTGGTCGAGTTCGCGGGCTGACGACGGTCGTCGACGATCAGGGGTTGCTTTAGCAGTTTTTGCTGAAAATCATCGAATCACTATTTGCTTCAAATACAATAAATAGGAAGTTAGTTTTATTTGAGTAATTCAGTATAATAATGTAAACTTTTTGTATATTTTTAGAATTATCAAGTTCGGAAAATATATTAAAAGGTTGTGTCAAATTTGTATTTCTTTTTGAGTCAAGTAGGAGAGTAATTTTCAGGTTTACTATTTCTGAAATTGTGTATTGTCCTCATGTTTAATTCTGAAAATTAGGTGGACTATTGTGTAAAGTTAGCTCTTAGGGTATGGCTATAAAATGGGCCTTACACCTAAAGAGTTGGCTGCCCTTTTTGAGAGAAAAAATCAGAAAACCACAAGAGCTGAGAGCTTTGATTATTCTGAGTTTATTCTATACTGAAATTTGCTCTTCATCCCTTCTAATCTATGCTTTTGCTATTTGTTTGCTATTTACTCTTCTCCGATTACTATTACTGATCCGAAAATACTATTCACGATCAGAGGATTTGGCTGCTGTTTTGTTGCACCGCCAAGAACAATCAAACTCTTCTCCTTTTTTCTGTTTGATTTGGGGTCTGTTTTCTTGGTCTGATCTGAGCGTTAGATCAACGGTGTCCTCTTCAAGTAATCATTCAAGGAATCATCTGTGGACAAGAGATCATCAACTCAAGAATATTCTTCTGAAATTATAAAGATCCTTACGGTTCTTCCTCCAGTAAGATTCTGAAACTCAGGCTATTTTTGATTACTCTGATCTAAAGTATTGTATTGAGAATCTTGTCAAATATATTGCTCATTTTGATGCTATTGTCATCAACTGATCTATTCAAAGTCTTTTGTGAAGATAACTTTTAGTTTGTGAAGTGGTTGTGTTATCTCTGAAATTTGTGATCTTGTTTAGTGTTCTGTATTTTGGATCACATGAGTAACTGATCTGCTGTATCTGTTGTGGTTTGATCTCTTTACTCTAATATGTTTTGTTCTTGTCAAATATAACCTGAAGTCTTTACTCAGTGACATTGACAACAACTCGAGTGAAGAACCAAGCTCTGATGAAAAAGAACTAGGCAAGAATGAAGAAAAGAACTAAAAGACAAAGGACTTCAACGACCTTTGCTTCATGGCCAATGACAAGCACAACAGCGATGAGATTGACTCATCTGAGGTTATTCTATCACTTGCCCAGTTACTTCTTCAAAACGATGAATTACATGATGCAATTATTTCACAAGATAGACTTCTTAAACTTGCTTCTAAAGAATGAAAGGAACTAAATCTTAAAATTGAATCACTTTCTATTGAACTTGCTTTGTTGAAGTCTAAGTCTGAAATTGCTGAATGTGAGTCATGTATTGTCGTTATGGATGAACTTGCTCAGTTCTGTCTGATTCATGCTCAAAACATTGAAAAACTTGAAAATGTACAGAAGCAACTCTTGGTGGTGGAGTCTAGTCGTGCAGTAATCAACGAATGCATGAATTGTCCTTTACTTGTTGAAAATATTAATTTGAGATATAGGCATGTTGATGAACTTAAGGCTAGATTGGAGAGTGCTGAGTGTTCTAAGAATGTGCAGCCGGCGTGTCCCACCTGCGTCACCCTTAAGGACCAACTCATCTTTGCTAGAGAGCAAGTAGAAAAACTTAAGTGTGAGAATGATTATCTACTTTCCATGGTAGACAAATGCACTGAAGGGAAAGGGAAAATGGATTTACTTTTGGATAAAACAAAAATATGTGCTGACAGTGTAGGGTTAGCTCTTGGGTTAGGTTATGAGAGAACTTCATCTAGTACCCCAAGCCAAACTGTGTTCACTCTACCTACTACCCTTAAGAAAGAGAGAGCCCAGTTAAACACACCTCAAAAAGCCAAAAATCCTACCCAAACTAAAAAGATAATCATATCACCACTCAAGACGGACTCCAAGCAAAAACCTAGGAAAACTGTGAGGTTTGCACCAGAAACCTATAAACCTACACCCAAGAAAGTTTTCACTGCTCTTATTGTCATCGTGTAGGTCATTTGATTGGTTTTTGCTATAGACGTATGAAAGATGAACGTCGGGCTCATGCTTTACATTTTCATGATTATCCTTCATTTGATATGCATGATTATGGTTATCATACTTATACTCATTATGAAGCTCCATATAGTTATATGAGTGGCTATGCCCACCGTGGTTTATATCATGCTTCGTATGATGATAGACCACATAGGCATTTTGGTCCAAATTATTTTAGGAGACCTCAACAATTTGCAAGAAGACCTCATGTTCAGTATGACTATCATCCCACATAGTCTCTAGCTTTACCTACTTCTCGGGTAGTTCAGTGCTGGATACCTAGGCATCTTATTTCTAAACCCAGCGCTGAGTACTCGAGATCTCCCGTCTCTACTTAGGGGAGGCATGGGAGGCTGGAGGACAAGTGGATCATCGATTCCGGGTGTTCGCGTCACATGACCAGAAAGTCTTCATGGTTCTCCAGCTTCACCTCAGCCAAGCATCGAGAAAGCATCACGTTTGGAAACAATCGCAAAAGCAGAGTGAAGGGCAAAGGTATGATCAAAATCAATGAAAATTTCACTATCACAAATGTTGCTTTGGTTGAGGACTTAAGGTACAATTTGCTTTTTGTTTCACAATTACTTGATGAGGGCATTGAGGTTCATTCTAGTCATGATGCCTCTTATGTGCTTGATTCTTCTGGTGCTTTCATTTGCAAAATCTTGAGAGTAAGGAGATCTTTTGGAGCTGATTTCTCTGAGTCTTTTGGATCTTCTCATTGCCTTTTATCTGAACCGTCTTCTAAGTTTTGGATGTGGCATAGGAGACTAGGGCACATGAGCTTTGATATTCTTGTGAGATTGAGTGCCCTAGGACTCATCCGAGGATTGCCCAAGCTAAAATTAGAGAAGAATCTCATTTGTTCTCCATGTCATCTTGGAAAAAATGGTTGCCGCCTCGCATTCCCCCATAAACATGGTAATGACTGAGTGACCCGGTGAGCTTCTTCACATGTGTACGGTTGGTCCATCCCGGGTTAGCTCTTTAGGCGGCAAATAGTACGTACTTGTTGTGGTTGATGACTACTCTCGTTACTCTTGGGTTTTCTTTCTTGTTAGCAAGGATGAAGTGTTCATACACTTTCGGAGATTAGCACTGAGGCTATTCAATGAACTCCCTGGTGCAAAAAAAGCTATTCGAAGCGACAACAACACCGAGTTCAAAAATAGCTATTTTGTAGAATTTTGCCTTGAACATGGAATTGAACAACAGTTTTCTGCACCTAGAGTCCCTCAAAAAAATGGTGTGGTTGAGAGGAAAAATCGCAAACTTGTGGAGATGGCTAGGACGATGCTAAATGCGCATAGGACTCCTAGAAAATTTTGGGCTGAAGCCATGAGTACAGCATGCTACATCTCTAACATGATCTTTTTGCGCTCTTTGCTGAATGTGACTTCTTATGAACTTCGCTTTGGGAGGAAGCCCAAGGTCACGCACTTCAGAGTGTTTGGATGCCATTGCTTCATTCTAAAGCGAGGTAATTTGGACAAATTTGAATCGCGCACATCTGATGGGATCTTTTTGGGCTATTCTTTGCATGGTCACTCTTATCGTGTTTTCAATCTTGAAACTAACACTATGGTTGAATCTTGTGATGTAACTTTTGATGAAACTTCTCCATGTGTTAGTATTAACTTTGAATTTTCAAGTGAGCACAGTATGAGTGAAACACTTTTTGAGGAAGAAGATCCATTAGATGATGAAGATCCTGATGCTGTACCACTATCTCCCTCTATGACAACTCTAGAAGCTTTGACTGCTTCGACAAGAGGACCTGAAGAATCTACTTCTCAGAGTTTAGAGCAAACTTCGGCAAGAGTTGAGGGGGAGATTCTATCGCAGAGAGAAGCACCGCTTCGTATTCAAAGAATGCATCCTCCGTAACAGATCATTGGCGAGCTAAATGAACGAGTAACCCGATCTCATGCTCATTTCGTTGATTCTGCTTTTGTTGCAAATTTTGAACCATTGGATGTTAGTCATGCTTTGTCTAATGCGAGTTGGATCAACGCCATGCATGAGGAACTTGAAAATTTTGATAGAAATCAGGTTTGGATTCTTGTTGATACACCCCCTAACATTCACATCATTGGTACAAAATGGATTTTCAAAAACAAATAGGGGAGGATGGGGCGATAGTGAGAAACAAAGCTAGGCTAGTGGCTCAAGGGTATTCTCAAGTTGAGGTGGTTGATTTTGGAGAAACTTTTGCACTGGTAGCTCGACTTGAGGCCATTAGGATCTTGCTTGCCTTTGCATCTTCGCGCGACTTTAAAATTTTTCAAATGGATGTAAAAAGTGCTTTCCTAAATGGTTTCATAGGAGAGGACGTGTACGTCAAGTAGCCTCCTGGCTTTGAGAATCCCAAGTACACCCATAGAGTCTTAAACTTCACAAAGCTCTATATGGGCTCAAGCATGCTCTGAGGGCCCGAAACGACTGCCTTATGACGTTCTTGATTGAGCACGGGTACAAAATGGGGTCTGTTGACAAAACTTTGTTCACTCTCATGCATGGCAAAGATTTCTTACTTGTTCAAATATATTTTGATGATATAATATTTGGTGGTTCATCTCATACTCTTGTCGCTGAGTTTGTTGAATCCATGAGCAGGGAATTCGAGATGTCGATGATGGGCGAGCTGACTTTCTTCCTAGGTTTGCAAATCAAACAAAGCAAACAAGGAACATTTGTCCATCAAAAAAAATACACTAAAGACCTTCTTAAATGTTTTGACATGTCTGACGCTAAATCACTTGCTACCCCGATGGGTACTTCTATTGCTCTTGATCTAGATGAAGACGGAGAAGAAGTGGACCAGAAGGAGTATCGCAGCATGATCGGCTCCCTTCTTTACTTGACGGCTACGAGGCCGGACATACACTTTGTTGTGTGTCTGTGCGCTCATTATCTGGCTTCTCCCAGGGCTTCTCATCGTCAAGCTGTTAAGCACATTCTAAGGTACCTCAAGCACACTCTTGAATTCAGTATTTGGTATTCTGCATCATCTTCATTATGCTTGAGAGGTTTTTCTGATGCTGACTTTGCTGGATGTCATATTGATCGCAAGAGTACTTCTGGGACGTGTCATTTTCTGGGTTCATCTCTTGTGTGTTGGTCTTCACGCAAACAGTCTAGCGTTGCACAGTCTATAGCCGAGGCTGAATATGTAGCTGCCACTAGGTGTTGCGCACAAATTTTGTGGATGGTTTCTACTTTGCGGGACTTTGGGTTGGAGTTTTCACGTGTTCCATTATTTTGCGATAACACAAGTGCGATTAGTTTAGCAAAAAACCCAGTACAACATTCTTGGACCAAACACATTGACGTGCGTTATCATTTTTTAAGAGATCACAATGAAAAAGGAGATATTGAATTGCGTTTTGTCGATACTCAGATTCAGCTTGCAGATATTTTCACCAAGCCTCTTGATGCTTCTCGCTTTGTATTTTTGAGGGGAGAGCTTGGCATTTGTCATCCTTATGGCATCATGTGAGGAGGAGTTGTGTACTTTTACATATGCTTCTGAAATATGATTAATTGCTTTCACATGTACATGCTTGTGTGTGCACTTTACAATTTTGTCTTGTATTCACTGTTTGATTATGCTTAGAATGAACTCATCTATCTATATGTCTTGAGCATGGTTTTTCTTTGTGAAAATTTGAAAATGGTCACTACTAAGTCTGGAAACTAGCATGAATAGGCTAGGGTGTTTTTGCTATTCATTTCTTACTTGATAGCTTTGTCCTTTTTACTTGGATGCTCATACGCAACTTGATCTTGTTATGCTTAAAAAAATAAAAAATGATGAAAATATGAAAAATGAAAAATGACAGTGATGAAAATGAAATAAAAATGCTAAAGTTGTGATAAAATTGAAAAGATCCAGGTGGGTTTGCGTAGTCGCACTACTTTGTTCTAGACTGTTTATCATTACACTTTGGTTTGAACTAGGACATTGAAGTGTATACCATGATCAATGCCTTAAGCTTCCGATGGTTTATCCTAGGCTTGGCTTGATCGGTAAGCGTAAGGTTGACTTGCAAATAACCCCTGGCATTAAAAAAATAAAAAGTTTAATTTTCTCGCATATGAAGTTTGTTGCAGCTCCTTGTAGTGGGATGTGCTTTTCGAGTTTGTTTTTGACTAGCTTTTGTATCTCTTACCTTGCCATGTCTAGTATGCTAGCCTGGGTAGTGATGCTTTTGTTTGCTTAAACTTCAAAATGCTTGCGCATACGAATATTTAGATTGTGTATAATTCAAGCTTGTCATACAGTTTACCTAGGACAGTTTGTGAGGCACAAGAAGTGTTTGTACTATAATTGGACTTAATCATATTCTGGAAGTATTGCATGGTCATTTTACTCTCTCAACTCATGGGGCTATCTTGATGTTTGCATTGCCAAAGGGGGAGAGTTCATGAGCTTTTTGGTGAAGGAGTTTTGGTAGTTTTGCTCTAACATCCATTCTTATCAAGTGACATGTATCTGCTTTGCTCTCTTTGCTCTCTTTAGAGCTTTCATGGTTACTTGTGTGCTGAATTTTTGTTTTACACTTCTTTTGAACTTGAGTTGTCAATGCACTCATCAAGGGGGAGATTGAGGAACATGACTATATCAAAGGTACTTAGAGCTCTTCCCACCTGCTTTGAGCATGACGCATGATGAAAAGAACTTAGGAGTTGTTGTCGGGGATATGATCTATGTTACCCCACCAAGTGGTTTATCTTGGATCGCCGACCGCAGGCTAGACTAGCACATGAAGGACTTACCGACCGCCAGGCCTCCCACTCGAGAGCAGATGCGCCCGAGTGTTGAGATGCTAATAGTCGGCCCAGGGAAATCTTCCCAATAGTTATCTCCAATCAACGCCAATGGTTACCTCCAATCAATGCCTGCGCATCAATGACAATCATTAGCGCTAATTAAAGGCAGATATGCTTGTAGTTATGCAGTTGTTTCTGCATGCTTTCAATGTTATGGTTAATTTCTTTAACTTCCCAGTCCTTATCATATAAAAGGACTAGGGGAGGTCATAAGGAGGGCACAGTGATCATCATCACATGATCTGACCGCACTACTTTGTTCTAGACTGCTTACCATTGCTCTTTGGTTTGAACTAGGACATTGAAGTGTATACCATGATCAATGCCTTAAGCTTCTGATGGTTTATCCTAGGCTTGGCTTGATCGGTTAGCGTAAGGTTTACTTGCAAATAACCCATGGCATTAAAAAAATAAAAAGTTTAATTTTCTCGCATATCAAGTTTGCTGCAGCTCCTTGTAGTGGGAGGTGCTTTTCGAGTTTTTTTTGACTAGCTTTTGTATCTCTTACCTTGCCATGTCTAGTATGCTAGTCTGGGTAGTGATGATTTTATTTGCTTAAACTTCAAAATGCTTGCTCATACGAATATTTAGATTGTGTATAATTCAAGCTTATCATACCATTTAGCTAGGACAGTTTGTGAGGCACAAGAATTGTTTGTATTGTAATTGGACTTAATCATATTCTGGAAGCATTGCATGGTCATTTTACTCTCTCAACTCATGCGGCTATCTTGATGTCTGCATTGCCAAAGGGGGAGAGTTCATGAGCTTTTTGGTGGAGTTTTGGTAGTTTTGCTCTAACATCCATTCTTGTCAAGTGACATGTTTCTGCTTTGTTCTCTTTGCTCTCTTTAGAGCTTTCATGGTCACTTGTGTGCTGAATTTTTGTTTTACACTTCTTTTGAACTTGAGTTGCCAATGAACTCATCAAGGGGGAGATTGAGGAACATAGCGAAGTTTGTCACTATGATTCAAGGTAATGATGAGTGATTGACAGGGTGATGTCATGGGTTTGTGTCTGGGTGTTTTGGATATGTGTGTGTGTCTGTGTTTGTCTCGTGTGTGCAGGCGGGACATACTCGTCAACTATCGATGGCATGAGATTAGGTTTAGATGGGGAGTTTAATGCCAGATGGTCAAGGGTGTTAGTCGAAGTCGAGAGTGGACTCAGATGTATGCGTGGAGATCGGAAAAGACGTGAGTTGAAGGTTGATCAAGATGAAGCGTCAATTGAGTCAGCGAAAGGGAAGCCAGTTCAAGTGACAAGGTAGCTCGAGGGATCGAGAGCGGGAGAGACTTGCTGGTGGTCGAGTTCGCGGGCTGACGACGGTCATCGACGATCAAGGGTTGCTTTAGCGGTTTTTGCTGAAAACCGTCGAATCACTATTTGTTTCAAATACAATAAATAGGAAGTTAGTTTTATTTTAGTAATTCAGTATAAAAATGTAATCTTTTGGTATATTTTTAGAATTATCAAGTTCTGAAAATATATTAAAAGGTTGTATCAAGTTTGTATTTCTTTTTGACTCAAGTAGGAGAGTAATTTTTAGGTTTACTATTTCTGAAATTGTGTCTTGTCCTCATGTTTAATTCTGAAAATTAGGTGGACTATTGTGTAAAGTTAGCTCTTAGGGTATGGCTATATAATGGGCCTTACACCTAAAGAGTTGGCTGCCCTTTTTGAGAGAAACAATCAGAAAACCACAAGAGCTGAGAGCTTTGATTATTCTGAGTTTATTCTATACTGAAATTTGCTCTTCATCCCTTCTAACCTGTGCTTTTGCTATTTGTTTGCTGTTTAGTCTTCTCTGATTACTATTAATGATCCGAAAATACTATTCACGATCAGAGGATTTGGCTGTTGTTTTGTTCCACCGCCAAGAACAATCAAACTATGCTGCTTTTTCTATTTGATCTGGGGTCTGTTTTCTTGGTCTGACCTGAGCGTTAGATCAACGGTGTCCTCTTCAAGTAATCATTCAAGGAATCATCTGTGGACAAGATATCATCAGCTCAAGAATATTCTTCTGAAATTATAAAGAGGCTAATGGTTCTTCCTCCGGTAAGATTCTAAAACGCGGGCTGTTTTTGATTACTCTGATCTAAAGTATTGTATTGAGAATCTTATCAAATATATTGCTCATTCTGATTCTATTGTTATCAAATGATCTATTCAAAGTCTTTTGTGAAGATAACTTTTAGTTTCTGAAGTGGTTGTGTTATCTCTGAAATTTTTGATCCTGTTTAGTGTTCTGTATTTTGGATCACATGAGTAACTGATCTGCTGTATCTGTTGTGGTTTGATCTCTTTACTCTAATATGTTTTGTTCTTGTCAAATCTAACCTGAAGTCTTGATAGTCATATTTTTCAATCTGTTTAGAGTTTACTCCCAGTTTGTGGTTCTGAATAGGTTTATTGTTTGAACTGTTGAGTTTTACCAGGTTTCTGCAATTCCAGTTTTCCTCATGTACTAATAGTCTTAGTCTGATTAGTGTTTAGCTTCATCCTTCATGATTTGTTTTTGGATAGTTATATGTTGTAGTTAAGGTTGAATTAGTGTTGAATATCACTAAATTGAAGCAGTTCTGAATTATCTCAATCTGAAACTGTTTTGAAAAATTACACTATTCTTCATCCAATTTGTGTCAGGTTCTAAATTGATGACAATAGTATAGTTCTGAATTTGTATTTGCTGATCTCTGAAGATTGATTCACAACTTGTGTTCTCACTGTTCATGTTCAAGGAATTTACTGTGGTTTAGTTGTTCAACTGAAATTTGAGTCAGCTCTTTAGTACTTGTTGTGTGACATTCAGTTTGAATCAGTTATACATTGAAACATTCTTTGAAGTTGCAGCAGCTGTGTATAAAACTTCTGATTTCTGTTCACTATAATTGTTTCAAATTGAGAAGGCACTGTTTGCAGTAATGTAACATCCCAAGATTTAAAAATAAATAAAATAAAGGAAATACATTTTTCAGGGAATTAAAGGAATTATTTAATTAAAGAAAACCCTAAAAGAGCCCTATTAATGCCAAACAAGGGGGAAAACTTAAAATTTCAAATTGGAAAATTTATGATAGAATCTTGAGGCCAAGATATAATTTTAGGAATTTTTACAAATTTTTATCAATAGTGATTCAACTCTTAAATAAATAAATGAATTAATGGAATTAAATTAATTCAGAAAAGCTTTTTAAATCCCAGTGGGCCGCAAACCATCAATCTGCCTCAGCCCGGCTCAACCGAGCGCCCGTGTCACTGCCAAGTGGGACCCAGGTGTCAGCGCCAACCTCCCTCCTCTCTCACCCGCCCGCGCCCCGCCTCGGCCCCATGTGTCAGCCACTCGCACCCCGCCTCCATCTCTCTGGTCGCCGGGGCCCGCCTGTCAGCCCTTCCTTTTTCACTCACCCGCCGACAGGTGAGGCCACCTGTCAGATCCATTGTCCCCGATGGAACCCCCCTCTCCCCTTTCCTTTCCCGACGATCCCCTTCCTTTTTCTCGCCGCCAGCTGCCCTTATTCATCAATCCGTGCCCGGATTCCTTTCCCCCTAGCACCGGCGATCCATTTCCATCTATTGCCGACGCGGTTTCACGCTTAAGGAAGCTTGGCTGGGATTTGGAAACCCTCACCAGAGAGAGAAGGAAACCCTCGGTTTCCTTCCGTTTAATCGCTGCCGACGACCCTATAAAGACCCCCTCGGCTCACCGCACTCCGCCCACCGCTAAAGCCCTAGCCAGAGCACTCCAGAGCGTCGCTGCCGCTTTTTCGAGTTCCTCCCCTGCTTCACCTCCGGCCGCCGCTTGCCGAAACCTTGGGCCTCCTCCATCCACACCGCCGCCACCGTCGTGACCGTCGGAGCCCACCCATCCTCGGCATCTACTCCATTGGCCGTGGGCGCCACCGGATCGTCGTCGTCGTCGAGCACCCGAAGGGCCTTCGCCGTCTACCCTCGTCACCGGTCGCCGTCAGTCATCCACCGTCGCCATCTCCGGTACCATCGCACTCCCCTCACTCCCCTCTTTCCGTTTACGCCAAGAGCTAGGGCCTAGCCCCCTCGCCATCGCCGTCGCCGCCGCACTAGAGCCCGCCGGAGTCGGAGACGAAGGGGGGTACGAGCCCCTTAGCGCGTCCCGTGCCGGATTTAATCGTAGCAACACGATCGCGATCGGAGCGCTCTGATTAAATCCCTACGGGATTTAATCTCCATCCTTGATCCGGTCAAAGGGGTACATGGCCATCTGGGCCGTTGATCGCTCTTTAAAACCATGACTCAATCTCGTGAGTCCATGTTATACCCTTTCGCACGTTTTAATCACAGCCGTCCAAATTCATTTAACCCTCCCGCCTCGCAACTGGCCGCTGGATCCAAATCCAACGGTCCAGATCGATCAGGTCCACGCGCACAATCACGTGTTCACGGTGAACCTGGTTCACCGTGGACCAGGGACTGTTTTCTGTTTAAATAAAAATCCAGAAAATTGTTTAAACTTTAAAAATTCATAACTTTCTCATTTTGACTCCAAAATTCACCATTCAAATTTTGTTAAACTCAGCATTTTATTCTCTACAGGTTTATGCCATAAAAACAGTATGCTATTTTGGAACTAAATATTCTTATTAAATAAGTAATTTAAAACCCCTTAGGGATAAATTGTTAATTCATAAAATAAATTAGGAAAAACCTTAAAATCTGATCTTTAATGTTTTTCAACATAACTTCAGAATAATAAAGCTTTATTTCACATGTTAAAACCCATAATACTTGTATGCTTATGACTTGTGATGTTTTGATTGTTTATTAAATGTTATGTTTACTTTTTCCGTATCAAGAAGACTACGAGTTCGTCGAGGAGCCGGAGTTTTACCCCGAGGTTCCATCTTCACCATTTGCTGAGCAAGGCAAGTCACAACACCCATTTTGATCATCATTGAGCCCATGTTTTAATAAATTATCACTATAACTCATAGGATAATATTGCATTAGTCAAACTGCTATTGAGCCATGCTTATATGAGCCTACATTATATTTATTAGATCCCCGTCCTTGTGTGCAAACCCAAGCCATGCTTATTGAGCCTACACTCCTTGTCACTCCACAAATATTATATTAGCTAGTGTCCAATGTACCGACACAACTGCTATAGGATAAAAGAATGAGTCGTAGATAGATGGATTCCACTATATGTATTTCCCCGTTATTCTCGTCTCCGGAATCTGTTGGAGTTGGCTATGTTATAAGTATGGTGGGTTCTGGGTGCAAGCTAGGACATTGGTTGGTCGCACCCGGGGCACTATAAGGACCGGTCAGTGGGATCTGTTGCAAAGCACTTCCGTACTAACCACAAGTCTAATGGGTAAGTCCTAACTGGAAGTATGGAACAATCCGACTCGATGCACCATAGTGGAGGGGGCAAGGGGCAACCTGGGGGTGACTTGTACCGACGTGGCTCAAGGGGGGTATGGTGTTGGCTCGACGCATCGGGGCACCATAAGAAACCCATAAGAGGGTGCTGTCGGGTCGAGGCGGACCATATGGAAGGTTTTGGCACGAGTTCCCATGGTATGGGTCATCTCGTTACACTTTGGTGTAAGTGATGAGTGTGTGCCTTGTGGGTACAGTGGTACACCTCTGATCAGAGTATTTAATCTTTTCGATAAGCTGAGCCCACGGTCAAGGGCGGGTTGTGTGACTTCTCGCATTTAGTTTACAATTGTTTGAATGGTTGAGTTATTCATGGCATGTAAGGACTGTTGAGCGAGGGTGGGCTGACTGTACCCCTCGAGTTAGAAGATGATGATGCATACACATGTTTACATTTATGTACTAATAACTTGATCACATTTAATTGCTTTACAAATATGCTTTTTCGCAAAATTAGCCACTACCTTCCTTGTTATTACTCTGCATTATATTTGCATCTGGTGGCTTGCTAAGTACGATTGTACTCACCCCCGTTGACTTACACCACCAGAGCCCGTCTACTACGAGGAGGATGAAGGTCTCGAGTAGCGACCCAGTCAAGGCGAGACTGGAAGGAGGCGTTCATCTAGGACCCTTGTTTTATTAGTTTCTCTTCACATTATTCACTTTTGTACTAATACGGTCTACGAACCGTGAATGCTTGTCGTATTGTACGTGGTCGTGTGATGAACATCTTGGTTTATTGATTTTCTATGGAATTTCAATAAAGGTCCGGATTTATTAAATCTGGGCATTACAAGATGGTATCAGAGCCGACTTGACTGTAGGAAGCCAAATAGACCTGACCCTAGGACTTATAATAACCATATTTTCTTACAAAATTACTTACCCTCTCATCTTCTGGAGTTTCACAAAAAATTTCTCTCTTTTGTAGATGCCGGTCCATACCATGAGTGGGACTCTTCGCGACGAGGCTAGATTCATCCGCGAGCTTCGCATGCTCGTCAGTTTCCTCGGGTTCGAGCACGAGCCAATGTTTCACGGAGTCTTCCCCGACGAGGACGAGAGCTACTGCGAGGTCACCATCATCATCTAGCCCTCCACGTAGACAACCCACACTTACCGAGCCAGAGGACCCACCTTTCTTGTTGCCAGTCAGCACATCGCCCTTCAGGCCCTCACCGAGCTCCGAGTTATCTACGAGAGCCAACTCTACGACACGGACTATCACTTCATGTCCCTACGCACTCCAGGGAGTCCACACAGTGTCAACGTCAGCACACTCTTCCAGCACCACTCCATCGTTGGGCACACTATACGACTTTTGGAGGCGATGGACGAGCTCCACTATGAGGCCCTGCAGGATGCCAACGGACAGGGTGACACGATTGACTTCTATCATCACTCTTCAGATGATCTAAACTGCCAGAACGGAGAAATTCACCGCCGTGTCCAGCAGGGGCACCGGTTGACTGCTGAGGCTGAGGAGTTGAGGTGCCAGAATGATCTCCTATGTCAGAGTGTCGTCGGCACCGCACAGCTTCGCCAGCAGATCAAGGAGTTGCAGAAGGACCTAGAGGAGGTCGCTCCCCTTCCACCCCACAAGCGGAAATCACTCCCGACTCCCACAGTCAGGCCCAAGAGGATTTCCCGCAGTGCACCTCCCGCTGGACCATCCAGCTCCACCACCATGACCATCTCCGCCAAGCCCGTGATCGAGTCATCCCCCGAGCTGCCTTAGACGTAGTTTTTACGGTTGATTGTTTCCTTTTTATTGTTTTGGATTGTATTGCCACTCATGTCAAACATAAGGCATGGGTGAAGATTAAATAAAAGACTTATATGTAATCATAAGGATAACACATTTTGAAATAAAACTTCGCCTCATTTCCCCTAAGAGATTATTGTTTGTTTTGGAAACTTCAGGGTGACTAACACTCAGGGATCTGATGCTCCCAAAAATGGAGGGGACAACGGCAACTTGCCCCAATGGGGATCAACTAGACAGAGGCAAGCCCCAGTCGCCAACCACCCCACATTGGCCGAGATGATGGCCAACCAGAACCAGTTAATATCCACGCTATTGAACCAGATGCAACAACAGCAGAATCAAATGCAAGAGCAACAGGCTTAATTTTTCTGTCTTCACCAACAGCAGCCCAAGATTCCTCGCCCCGCCACCCCCGCTCCAGCACCTGCCTCATAGCTCTCGAAGTTTCTCCGAGTCCACCCTCCCACATTCTCCAGCACCACCAACCCCATAGAGGCTGGTGACTGGCTGAGGATGATAGGGAAGAAGTTGGATCTCCTGACTTGCACTAAGCAGGAGAGGGTAGCATTTGCTAACCAGCAAATCCAGGGACCCGCCGCAGAATGGTGGGATAACCTGCGCGAGACTCTGCCTGAGGGACACGTCCACACTTGGGCGGAGTTCTCCGCCCCTTTCCACGCGGCCCACGTCCCCGATGGCATCATCGCCCAGAAGCAGCAGGAGTTCAGGGATCTGCAACAAGGAAGCAGGTCCGTGACCGAATATTTGCACGAGTTCAACCAACTGGCCCAGTATGCGCTGGAGGAAGTTCGTACTGATACCTGGTAGTCCAAGTTTCTCCGGGGGCTGAAGAACGAGCATTCCCTTCAGCTGGTCTCTGGAGACTACGCCAACTTCCAAAATTGGTGAACATGGCAATCATTCAGGAGACCGAGCAGAACAAGGTCGACCTAAAGAAGAAGAGGATGATCGCCTTCCGCCAGAACCAAGGAATGGCGAAGAGGCCCCGATTTGCACCTCCCCCACCAGCGCCCCAATATCATCTGCGCCTAGTGTACTATCCCATGCCACCCTCCGCCAACGTCGGAGCCGGACATCCTCGCCCCACTCCCGCCGCACCGGCCGCTCCAACTGCCCCTACCAAGAAAGCAGAGGTTCTGTGCGACAAGCACGGCAAGCCCGTGATATGCTTCAACTTTTGCCTGAAAGGGCATTATTCCCACCAATGCCCCCACCCCAAGCGTACGCAAGGAGTTGCGGCCAACCCTGCCGTCCGTGCCCGCGTCAACCATGTCTCCGCCGAGGAAGCTCAGGCCGCACCTGAGATCGTCATTGGTAAGTTCACAGTACATTCGACCCCTGCAGTGGTATTATTTGATATTGGAGCCACGCACTCCTTTATTTCAACAACTTTTGTGGAGAAGTATAATCTGAACAAATGCGAATTAGCAAGACCAGTACTAATAGCCACCCCTGGCAAACAAACCCAAGCCCAATCTTATAGTCCAAGGGTATGAGTAGATATCCAAGGCACAATATTCTGGGCCGACCCCATCCTAATAGAATGCCAAGATTTGGATCTAATTCTAGGAATGGATTGGCTCAACAAACACCAAGGTGTGATAAGATGTGTCTGGAGGCAAGTAACGGTGACCAGTGAAGAGGGGACTGTTGTCATGTTCCAGATGCCAAGTCAGAAATCCGGAATACCTCGTCTACACTAGATTACCTTGGAAGAGATATCAGTGGTCTACGAGTACCCGGACGTATTTCCGGAGGATTTACCAGGGATGCCACCCAAAAGGGACATCGAGTTCCGGATTGATCTAGTACCCGGAACCATTCCCATCTACAAGCGACCATATCGAATGGCCGCCAATTGGCAAGCTGAGATGAAGCAACAACTAGAGGATCTTGAGAAGAAAGGTTACATCAGACCTAGCACATCCCCGTGGGGAGCCTCCGTCATCTTCATTGAGAAGAAGGAGGACAAGGCTAAGCGTATGTGCGTAGATTATCGAGCCTTGAATGAGGTGACCATCAAGAATAAGTATCCTTTACGCAGGATCGATGATCTATTTGACCAGCTGAAAGGAGCCACGATATTTTCCAAGATCGACCTGCGGTCTGGTTATCATCAGCTAAGGATTCGAGAAGAGGACATACCCAAGACGGCTTTTACCTCTCGTTATGGACTCTATGAGTGCACCGTCATGTCCTTTGGATTGACCAATGCCCCGACTTTCTTCATGAACATGATGAATAAGGTAGTTATGGAATATTTGGACAAGTTTATTGTGGTATTTATAGATGACATCCTCATCTATTCCAAGGACAAAGAGGAGCATGAGACTCACATCCGATTGACCTTAGGAAAACTAAGGGAACATCAATTATACGTCAAGTACAGCAAGTGCAAATTTTGGATGGCGGAAGTAAAATTCCTTGGACATATCATCTCCGCACAAGGTATCGCCGTAGATCCTACCACCGTGGAAGCAGTTACTGATTGGCTGCCACCCACCAACGTATCAGAGATACGGAGTTTTCTTGGTTTGGCAGGATATTATCGGTGATTTATTGAGAATTTCTCCAAGATAGCCAAGCCTATGACTAAGTTGTTGCAGAAGGGAGAGAAGTTTGAATGGACTCCCGAATGCGAGGAAAGTTTTCATACCCTCAAGACCCGGCTAGTGTCAGCATCCATACTGACCCTACCGGATATCAGGAAGGACTTCCATGTCTATTGCGACGCATCTCGCCAGGGATTGAGATGTGTTCTTATGCAAGACGGAAAGGTTGTATCATACGCCTCTCAGCAGTTGAGACCCCATGAGCTAAACTACCCTACACACGACCTGGAATTGGCCGCTGTTATGCACGCCCTAAAAATATGGAGGCATTATTTGGTCGGAACCCGTTCCGAAGTCTTTACGGATCACAAGAGTCTGAAGTATATCTTCACGCAGCCGGATCTCAACCTTAGGCAAAGGCGATGGTTAGAATTAATAAAGGACCGCGACTAAGGTATTCACTACCATCCCAGCAAAACAAACGTGGTGGCTGATGCTCTAAGTCGTAAAGGATATTGCGCCGCCATCGTGATTTAGGGTCACACGCCTTTACTATATAAGGAGATGGAAAAGTTAAATCTCGGGTTAACCACAGGAGCCTATCTAGCCACCTAGGAGACCCAACCTGTCTTGTTCGAACAGATCTGTGAGGCTCAATTAGAAGACCCGGATATAGCCGCCATTAAGAAGAACATGAGACAGGGCAAGGCCCTAGGATTTTCAGAGGATGAGAATGGCACCATATGGTTCAGAACCAGGATCTGTGTGCCAGATAAACCGAAGATAAAGACCCTTATTCTAAGGGAGGCCCATGATACTTTGTACTCTATCCATCTTGGGAGTACAAAGATGTACCAAGACTTGAAGGAACGTTATTGGTGGGTTAGCATGAAGAAGGAGATTGTTCAGTTTGTCACAGAATGTGACACCTGCCGACGAGTAAAAGCAGAACAATAGAGACCCGCAGGACTGTTACAGCCACTTAAAGTTCCTGAATGGAAATGGGAAGAGATCGGTATGGATTTCATCACCGGACTCCCAAAGACCCAACTTGGATATGATTCTATATGGGTAATCATTGATCAGCTAACAAAGGTAGCGCACTTCATAGCCATCAAGACGACCTTCAGTGGCACTAAACTAGCAGAATTATATATGGCCCGCATAGTGTGTCATCATGGAGTACCCAAGAAGATAGTCTCCGATAGAGAGAGTCAGTTTACATCTCGATTCTGGGAAAACCTGCAAGAGGAAATGGGAACAAGACTAAACTTCATCACAGCATACCACCCTGAGACGGATGGACAAACTGAAAGGGTAAATCAGATATTAGAGGATATGCTTCGGGCATGCATCTGGATTTTGGAGGAACTTGGGAAGAGAGTTTAACGTATGCCGAGTTTTCGTACAACAACAATTATCAAGCCAGCCTTCAGATGTCCCCGTTCGAAGCTTTATATGGACGTAAGTGCAGGACGCCTCTACTTTGGGATGAAAGCGGCGAATCCCAATTGTTTGGAACAAACATCCTTTGAGAAGCTGAAGAGAAGGTACGGATTATCAGAGACCGACTCAAGACAGCCCAATCTCGGCAGAAGAGCTATGCGGACAATCGTCGTCGAGATTTAGCCTTTAAAGAGGGAGACCATGTTTACCTCCGAGTTACCCCTCTCCGTGGCACCCAACGGTTTAACATGAGAGGAAAATTAGCACCTCGATACGTTGGAACTTTTCCCATTGTTCGACGCCAAGGCTAAGTCTCTTATCAGTTGGAGCTACCACCCTCATTGGCTAGGGTACATAATGTATTTCATGTGTCGCAACTAAAGAAGTGTCTTCGAGTCCTAGTAGAGCAAGTAGACCTTCAGCAGTTGAACATTCAAGAAGATCTGACCTATGTGGAAAAGCCCGTCAACATCCTGGAAGTCAAAGAAAGGACCACCAGGAGTCGCGTCATCCTCTTCTATAAGGTTCAGTGGAGCAATCATCCCGTACAGAAAACTACATGGGAAAAAGAGGAAGAACTCAAAGCACAACAACCAAAGCTATTCGAGGATTGATCTGAATCTCGAGGACAAGATTCTCTGCAAGGGGGATAGGATTTTAACATCCCAAGATTTAAAAATAAATAAAATAAAGGAAATTCATTTTTCAGGGAATTAAAGGAATTATTTAATTAAAGAAACCCCTAAAAGAGCCCTATTAAAGCCAAACAAGGGGGAAAACTTAAAATTTCAACTTGGAAAATTTATGATAGAATCTAGAGGCCAAGATATAATTTTAGGAATTTTTACAAATTTTTATCAACAGTGATTCAACTATTAAAAAAATAAATGAATTACTGGAATTAAATTAATTCAGAAAAGCTTTTTAAATCCTAGTGGGCCGCAAACCATCAATCTGCCTCAGCCCGGCCCAGCCCAGCGCCCGTGTCACTGTCAAGTGGGACCCAGGTGTCGGCTCCAACCTCCCTCCTCTCTCTCCCACCCGCGCCCCGCCTCGGCCCCACGTGTCAGCCACTCGCACCCGCCTCCATCTCTCTAGTCGCCGAGGCCCGCCTGTCAGCCCTTCCTTTTTCAATCACCCGCCGACAGGTGGGGGCCACCTGTCGAATCCATCGTCCCCGATGGAACCCCCCTCTCCCCTTTACTTTCCCGGTGATCCCCTTCCTTCTTCTCGCCGCCGGCTGCCCTTATTCATCAATCCGTGCCCAGATTCCTTTCCCTCTAGCACCGGCGATCCATTTCCATCTATGGCCGACGCGGTTTCGTGCTTAAGGAAGCTTGGCCGGGATTTGGAAACCCTCGCCGGAGAGGGAAGGAAACCCTGGTTTCCTTCCGTTTAATCGCCGCTGATGACCCTATAAAGACCCCCTCGGCTCACCGCACTCCGCCCACCTCTAAAGCCCTAGCCAGAGCACTCCATAGCACCGCAACCGCTTTTTCGAGTTCCTTCCTTGCTTCACCTCTGGCCACTGCTCGCCGCCACCTCGGGCCACCTCCGTACACACTGCTGCCACCGTCATGACCGTCGGAGCCCGCCCATCCTCAGCATCTACTTCGTTGGCCGTGGGCGCCACCGGATCGTCGTCGCCGTCGAGCACCCGAAGGGCCTTCGTCGTCTACTCTTGTAACTGATCGCCGTCAGTCGTCCACTGTCGCCATCTCCGATACCATCGCACTCCCCTCACTCCCCTCTTTCCGTTTTCACCAAGAGCTAGTTCCTAGCCCCCTCATTGTCGCCGCCGCACCAGAGCCCGCCGGAGTCGGAGACGAAGGGGGGTACGAGTCCCTTAGCGCTTGTCGTACCAGATTTAATCCTGGCCGCATGATCGCGATCGGAGCGCTCTGATTAAATCCCTATGGGATTTAATCTCCATCCTTGATCCGGTCAAAGGGGTACAGGGCCTTCTGAGATGTTGATCGCTCTTTAAAACAGTGACTCAATCTCGTGCTAATGGGGGATTGGTCCCGATCTTCCGCTAGGTAAAGGATAACTTGGATTGGGGGAGAATCTCGACGTTGACGATCCAAGGCTCTAGTCCGGCGGATCAAAACCTTGCAATCGCTACACCACCGTCTCCGTTGGTTATCAAACACGCAGGGCGCGATTGACCTTGCCACGAAGGCTAGTTCCTGCAAGCAAACCCAAGAACACAAGCAAGAACAGGAAGGATACAAGCCGAATGCCAAATCACATATAAACTATGAAGAGGAGAGATTTCCCAAACGCTGATGCAGCAGCCAATCGGTCCGGTGCAGGAGCGGGATCTAAACACACAAGTGTAGATGCAAACAAAGCAAAACCTAACCCTAAAGGTGGCTGGCATGAGTATATAAGGCGTGGGCAGCCTGTAGAAGACGTATAGACTCGGACTTATGGGCTAGAAGACGTACAGACTCGGACTATGGGCCAACAGGGCCCAATTCTGTCACGCAGGACTGTTTCAAACACACAGGTCGACTCGAGACTCCAAATGAGACGAACAACGGAAAACGATCCATATTCTCCTTAGCTTTCCAAAAAGTCCAAGAACGCATCAATCGGACTTCGTATGAGGAAGTTATGCCCATTTTGGTGCATGGTGGTCGATGTAGTCCGAACCAGCGAATTCTTGACTTCAAATCATCCGTGCGACTCCGTCTTCAACTCCAACTCTTCTATTCCATCTCCCATGTTCCTAAGCAACAAAATATCACTAGTATTCAGTAGCATCCTATCCAAACAAATATTAACACAATTGCTAAGGAAAGAATTAACCTCATGGTTCAAGCGACGGGCATGGGCGCGTGTGATTGGTCCTTGTAATTGAATTGTAGGTGGAGGCTCCATGTGTGTATCATGTGAAGTGATGTCCTCATCATCCTCCCCCTCTTGAATTGGAGTCGTCCTCGACTCAAGCTCATCGTCATCTCCCAAATAGGGCTTTAAATCTAAAATGTTAAATGTGGGAGTAACCCCAAAAGCTACAGGCAACTCAAGTTTATATGCATTATCATTTATCTTCTCAAGCACACAAAAAGGACCATCAGCACGGGGCATCAATTTAGACTTTCTCAAATCAGGAAAACGATCCTTGCGCAAGTGCAACCAAACAAGATCACCCGGTTCAAATGTTATCTCTTTCCTAAGCACGATATTTCTCATTCATTTTCTCTATGTTTGCTTTAGTAGTTTCATGCATCTTAAGCAATATTTCAGCACGTGTAGTAGCATCAAAATTCAATTTTTCAGATGGTGGCAATGGTAGCAAATCAATAGGAGCACGTGGATTAAAGCCATAGACCATTTGAAACGGACTTACCTTAGTAGTGGAGTGTACTGACTTATTATATGAAAACTCAATATGAGGTAAACACTCTTCCAAGAGCTTCAAGTTGGTCTTCAAAACAGCCCTCAACATGGTGGACAATGTGCGGTTGACGACCTCTGTTTGCCCATCCGTTTGTGGGTGACAAGTAGTAGAAAACAGCAGCTTCGTCCCCAACTTATGCCACAACGTCCTCCAAAAATGACTTAAGAATTTAGCATCACGATCTGAAACGATGGTATTGGGAACTCCATGCAAGCGTACGACCTCTCTGAAAAACAAATCAGCAACATTGGTAGCGTCGTCGCTCTTGTGACAAGGTATAAAATGTGCCATTTTAGAGAACCGATCTACCACCACAAAAATACTATCCCTCCCCCTCTTAGTTCTAGGTAATCCTAACACAAAATCCATAGAAATATCCTCCCAAGGTACACTAGGAATGGGCAGAGGCATATAAAGACCATGTGGGTTTAGACGGGACTTAGCTTTATTGCAAGTAGTGCATCGTGCCACATAGCGCTCAACATCTCGTCTCATCCTAGGCCAATAGAAGTGTGTGGATAGCATATCTTCAGTTTTCTTTGATCCAAAATGACCCATCAAACCACCACCATGTGCTTCCTATAATAACAACAAGCGAAGAGAGCTAGCTGGCACACATAACTTGTTAGCACGAAAAAGATATCCATTATTCAACACATATTTGTTCCAAGCACGATCATCTGTACAATTTGCAAAAGCATCTTTGAAGTCCAAATCAGTAGCATACATGTCCTTCAATGTTTCTAAACCAAAGATCTTATAATCAAGTTGAGAAAGCAATGTATAATGTCTAGATAAAGCATCAGCAATCACATTATCTTACCCTTTCTTATGCTTAATGATATATGGAAAAGTCTCAATAAATTCTACCCATTTAGCATGTCATTTATTCAGATTTGCTTGACTACGTATATGCTTCAATGCTTCATGATCCGAATGAATAATAAACTCCTTAGGCAAAAGGTAATGTTGCCAAGTTTCAAGCACACGCACTAAGGCATATAATTCCTTATCATAGGTAGAATAATTCAACTGTGGACCATGTAATTTCTCACTAAAATAGGCCACGAGTTTACCTCCTTGTAGCAGCACACCTCCTATTCCAAAACCAGTAGCATCACATTCTAACTCAAAAGGCTTACTGAAGTCGGGTAGCTGAGGTAGAGGTGCATGTGTAAGACGATCCTTGAGTGTGGCAAAAGCTTGTTCTTGTGCTGGTTCCCAAGTAAAAGTGACTCCCTTCTTGGTCAACTCATGCGAAGGACCGGCTATGGTGCTGAAATCTTTCACAAAACACCGGTAGAAACCTGCAAGACCGAGAAAACTACGTACCTGTGTGATAGTTTGGGGTTGCGGCCAGCTGTTGATTGCTTCTACCTTTGCCGCGTCAACCTCAATACCCTGTGAAGTGACAACATATCCAAGAAACACAACTCGTTCCCTGCAAAACGTGCACTTCTCAATGTTACCAAACATTCTAGCCTCACGAAGGACAGAAAAAACAGCACGTGGGTGTTCAACATGTTCCGTGAGAGACTTGCTATAAACCAAGATATCATCAAAGTATACAACCACAAAGCATCCTATAAAGTGCCGTAGGACTTCATTCATCAAGCGCATGAAGGTACTAGGTGCATTAGTAAGTCCAAAAGGCATGACAAGCCACTCATATAATCCAAACTTTGTTTTAAAAGCAGTTTTCCCTTCATCACCTAGTTTCATGCGAATTTGGTGGTAGCCACTACGGAGATCGATCTTAGTAAAGATAATGGCACCACTAAGCTCATCAAGCATGTCATCCCATCTAGGAATAGGGTGTCGATATCGAATGGTGATATTATTAATAGCACGACAATCAACACACATGCACCAACTACCATCTTTCTTAGGCACCAAAAGAACGGGTACTGCACAAGAACTAAGGCTTTCACGGACGTACCCACGATCAAGAAGGTCCTGTACTTGGCGCTCCATTTCTTTTGTCTCCTCTGGATTGGTACGGTACGCTGCATGATTAGGAAAAGACGCTCCCGGGATCAAATCAATTTGGTGCTCGATGCCGCATATCGGTGGCAGCCCGGGTGGTATCTCAGCAGGAAAAACATCGTTAAACTCCTACAAAAGGTCAGTGACTGCAACAGGAACAGAGTTAGGAATGTTCGCAAGTGAAAACAGCACGTTCGTGCAAATCAAGCCATATATCATGGGAGTATCATCACAAATTTCAGCAAGGTCAGTTTTAGTTGCAAGCACGACACGTCCTTTCAGATTAATAACTTGTGATGAAGAAGGAGAAGCAAATTTATCTTTCTGTTGCCTCGAAAGCGTTTTAGCTACTTGCTGATTTTCAGAAGGTTGTTTGCTTTTTTGTGCGTCCCTAACATGTTTTTCTTGTTCAAATTTCACAATTTCAGCAGGAGTCATAGGAAGCAATGTAACTTTCTTTCCTTTATACATAAATGTGTACTTATTGCTCCTACCATGGTGTGTAGCATCAGTATCATACTCCCAAGGTCTACCAAGTAACAGAGAACATGCTTGCATTGGTACTACATCAAAATCAGCAACTCCGAAGTATGTACCAATGGAAAATTTGATGTGAGCAGTTTGTGTTACCTTGACCTTACCGCTATTGTTGAACCATTGCACATGGTAAGGGTGTGGATGCGCACGTGTGGGAAGTTGAAGCTTCGTTACCATGTCGTGGCTCACCAAATTGTTGCAACTACCGCTGTCGATGATGACACGTACACGATGGTCATTGACGATGAAGAAGGTCTGAAACTGATTATTCCGTTGTGCCCGATCATCCTGCTCCATGTGAGTGCTCAAGACGCGTTGTACAATAGGTGCTTCATGGTCGGCAGAGGCATTCGGTGCAAAAACAACATCATCGTCGGAAGCATCGTAATCTCCTACAATGTTAGCAGCAAGTGCGTATTCATCTTCAACATCACTAGCACTTACATAGCCACCGTCTTTCGTAGCGATATAAGCCCACTGACTAGGGCAGTCCTTCATAACGTGGCCAAATCCTTTGCATCGGTGACACTGGATCGCTATAGAACGTGCAGTACAGGCCGCCGAGGAGGTGGACTTGGCTGGCGCCTTGGATGCTGCAACCTTGGAGCTCTCAGCCTGGGCTGTAGATGTAGAAGGTGCTGATGTAGCCACCGGTCGAGAAGGTGGTGGTGGTGGTCATTGCTGCTGCCCACTTGAGCGTGAAGTAGCACCACCAATGTTGGTCCTCATGCTGCGTTGTGGTTGTTGGCGACCCTGCAATTCTTTTTCTGCAAGCATAGCAAGCTGTGGTTGTATTCTTTATAATCAATGATATCATGAATTTCACGTCTTAAACCACCATAAAAATGGGCCATTTTATCCTCATTGTCCTCCTCAATTTCACCGCGCATGCAACCTATTTGCAACTCCTGATAATACTCCTCTACCGATTTATTTCCTTGGTTTAGGCGCTGCAATTTTTTTCTCAAATCACACTTATATGAGGGAGGAACCCATCTACCACTCATTTGCTGTTTTAACATACCCCAATTTTATGGTTCATTGCCAACCTGAACTATTTCAGTCCACCAAAGAAGAGCATATCCAGTGAAGTCACTAGTAGCTAAGCGCACGCGGTGGATAGCAGGAACCATGTGGGCATTAAATTTTTGTTCGACTGACATCTCCCAATCTAAATATGCATCTGGATCATAGGTGCCAGCAAAATGAGGTACTGAAAATTTTACCTTGGAGTAGGGATCATTGTTCCTGCGATTGCCATTGTTACCTCGTGGATGGCGGTTGCGGTGGCCGCCCATACCTTGATGATTGAACTGAAAGGGATGATGTGCAGCCTCGTCAGGGTCAATGCCATTGTTTCCGGCATAGGATAGGTCGTCTTCCTCCTCAACATGGTCGTCTTCCTCCTCAACATGGTCGTCGTCGGCTTGTGCAGCAGGCAAGCATGTTTCTAAGGCAGTCATCCGGTCCAGTAGGTCTGCCGCTGAGACTCTAGTAGAGCACGTCGTGAGACACAGTCATTAAAATCAGATGGAGGGGTACCGCTGTTATCTGCCATGTTAGTGAAAAGACAAAACAACAAAGAATAATCCTTATGGAAAACAGCTAGGTGGGGTGGTGGGTGTGTGGTGGAAGCAATCCGTCAAGTGCCTTACCCACGCTTGCAAGTGTTCTTACCCCGCCGCAGTGAGGTCACCGGCCTATAGGTGATGAACCAAGTGGAGGGTGGTGTGCAATTGCAAGAAATGAACCTGTCCTGACCAAGAGAAAGGTGTAGCTTGGAAGGCAAAGTGAGTAGCAAGGATTAGCGATAGTAATAACAGTTAAACCAAGTTCAATAAGTGTTCCCTAGTACGCATCAAAGTTGCTGGCCTTAGTGCTCCCAATGTGAAAATTCAAGCAATAGAGGGAAACTATGTGCCCAAAACTCAAGTGGAGGCAATAATAGGCCAAATTCAGCTTTTTGCCACTGCCGCTGATCGGACAAGGGATCGGACAAGAGATCGGACAAGGGATCGGACAAGCAAAATCTGCCGCTGCCGCTGATCGGACAAGGGATCGGACAAGAGATCGGACAAGAGATCGGACAAGCAATCGACAGGACCGGTTCTTTTTTTTCACTCTGTTTTTTTTTTGAACAAGGATGACAAGAGATGCAACCACAAAAATTGGCACCTGCAACTGAGGTGGGATGTGGTTCACAGAAATTCAACAAGTTCGCTGAACGGCGAGCAAAAACTTTGACCAATTTTTTTCTTTATCTTCCTGATTTTTTTTGGCGATTCAAATGAAGGCTAACAGGGGTCAAGAATATGCTCAAAAAATTTCAGATTTTTCTGCCAAACGAGCGAAAAGTTATGCCTGTTTTACCGAAGGGGGGTCACAAAGACTCGATGTGGAAAACGAGTAGGGCTGTGGAGGGGGGGTTTTCGGGTGGGGAATTTTTTGAGACACAAGACCAACTACTACTCAAACGACACAAAGGGATTACTAAACCCGCAACAAGACTCGACCAAGAACACAAACTCAACAAGGTTAAAAACTGAAATTAAAATCGCAAGGCACAAAGGGGTTTTCGGTGGGGATTTTTTTTGTGAGGGTTTTCTGGACTCTAGGTAAAACAAACGAAGATCGAGGTTACCTAACGGGAAATCTGAGCTCTGATACCAACTAATGGGGGATTGGTCCCGATCTTCCGCTAGGTAAAGGATAACTTGGATTGGGGGAGAATCTCGACGTTGACGATCCAAGGCTCCGGTCCGGCGGATCAAAACCTTACAATCGCTACACCACCGTCTCCGTTGGTTATCAACCACGCAGGGCGTGATTGACCTCGCCATGAAGGCTAGTTCCTGCAAGTGAACCCAAGAACACAAGCAAGAACAGCAAGGATACAAGCTGAATGCCAAATCACAGATAAACTATGAAGAGGAGAGGTTTCACAAACGCTGATGCAGCAACCAATCGGTCCGGTGCAGGAGCGGGATCTAAACACACAAGTGTAGATGCAAACAAAGCAAAACCTAACCATAAAGGCAGCTGGCGTGAGTATATAAGGCGTGGGCAGCCTGTAGAAGACGTACAGACTCGGAGTTATGGGCTAGAAGACGTACAGACTCGGACTATGGGCTAACACGGCCCAATTCTGTTACGCAGGACTGTTTCAAACAAACAGGTCGACTCGAGACTCCAAATGAGACGAAACCAATGGCAAACGATCCTTCTTCTCCTTAGCTTTCCAAAAAGTCCAAGAACGCGTCAATCGGACTTCGTATGAGGAAGTTATGCCTATTTTGGTGCATGGTGGTCGATGTAGTCCGAACCAGCCACTTCTTGACTTCAAATCATCCGTGCGACTCCGTCTTCAACTCCAACTCTTCTATTCCATCTCCCATGTTCCTAAGCAACAAAATATCACTAGTATTCAGTAGCATCCCGTCCAAACAAATATTAACACAGTTCCTAAGGAAAGAATTAACCTCATGGTTCAAGCGACGGGGACGGGCGCATGTGATTGGTCCTTGTAATTGAATTGTAGGTGGAGGCTCCATGTGTGTATCATGTGAAGTGATGTCCTCATCACGTGAGTCCACGATATACCCTTTTGCACGTTTTAATCACAGCAGTCCAAATTCATTTAACCCTCCCACCTCGCATCTGGCTGCTGGATCCAGATCCAATGGTCCAGATCGATCGGGTCCACATGCACAGTCACGGGTTCACGGTGAACCTGGTTCACCGTGGACCAGGGACTGTTTTCTGTTTAAATAAAAATCCAAAAAATTGTTTAAACTTTAAAAATTCATAACTTGCTCATTTTGACTCCAAAATCCACCATTCAATTTTTGTTAAACTCAGCATTTTATTCTCTACATGTTTATGCCATAAAAACAGTATGCTATTTTGGAACAAAATATTCTTACTAAATAAATAATTAAAAACCCCTTAGGGATAAATTGTTAATTCATAAAATAAATTAGGAAAAACCTTAAAATCTGATCTTTAATGTTTTTCAACATAACTTCAGAATAATAAAGATTTATTTCACATGTTAAAACCCATAATACTTGTATGCTTATGACTTGTGATGTTTTGATTGTTTATTAAATGTTATGTTTACTTTTTCCGTATCAAGAAGACTATGAGTTCGTCGAGGAGCCGGAGTTTTACCTCGAGGTTCCACCTTCACCATTTGCTGAGCAAGGCAAGTCACAACCCACATTTTGATCATCATTGAGCCCGTGTTTTAATAAATTATCGCTATAACTCATAGGATAATATTGCATTAGTCAAATATCAAGCCATACATTATATTTATTAGATCATGTCCTTGTGTGCAAACCCAAGCCATGCTTATTGAGCCTACACTCCTTGTCACTCTACAAATATTATATTAGCTAGTGTCCAATATACAACCACAACTGCTATAGGATAAAAAATGAGTCGTAGATAGATGGATTCCACTATATGTATTTCCCCATTATTCTCGTCTCTGGACTCTGTTGGAGTTGGCTATGTTATAAGTATGGTGGGTTCTGGGTGCAAGCTAGGACATTGGTTGGTCACACCCGGGGCACTATAAGGACTGGTCTGTGGGATCTGTTTAAAGCACTTCCATACTAAACACAAGTCTAATGGGTACGTCCTAACTGGAAGTATGGAACAATCCGACTCGATGCACCATAGTGGAGGGGGAAAGGGGCAACCTACGGGTGACTTGTATCGACGTGGCTCAATGGGGGTATGGTGTTGGCTCGACGCGTCGGGGCACCATATGAAACCCATAAGAGGGTGCTGTCGGGTCGAGGCAGACCATATGGAAGGTTTTGGCACGAGTTCCCATGGTATGGGTCATCTCGTTACACTTTGGTGTAAGTGATGAGTGCGTGCCTTGTGGGTACAGTGGTACACCTTTGATCAGAGTATTTAATCTTTTCGAAAAGCCGAGCCCACTGTCAAAGGTGGGTTGTGTGACTTCTCGCAGTTAGTTTACAATTGTTTGAATGGTTGAGTTATTCATGGCATGTAAGGACTGTTGAGCGAGGGTGGGCTGACTGTACCCCTCGAGTTAGAAGATGATGATGCATACACATGTTTACATTTATGTACTAATAACTTGATCACATTTAATTGCTTTACAAATATGCTTTTCCGCAAAATTAGCCACTACCTTCCTTGTTATTACTCTGCATTATATTTGCATCCGGTGGCTTGCTGAGTACGATTGTACTCACCCCCGTTGACTTACACCACTAGATCCCGTCTACTACGAGGAGGATGAAGGTCTGGTGTAGCGACCCAGTCAAGGCGAGACTGGAAGGAGGCGTTCATCTAGGACCCTTGTTTTATTAGTTTCTCTTCACTTTATTCACATTTGTACTAATACGGTCTACGAACCGTGAATGCTTGTCGTATTGTACGTGGTCATGTGATGAACGTCTTGGTTTATTGATTTTCTATGGAATTTCAATAAAGGTCCGGATTTATTAAATGTGGGCGTTACAAGTAATCTGTCTAGTCTGATACAAATTTCAATTTTCAGCTCTATTTTCATTTTAATCAAATGTGGTTGAAATGAGTATCTGAATTGTGAATCACTGTTTACTATTGCAAATTGTAACAGCGTGTCTGATCTGAAATTCTATAATTGGAGTGCTCCATTCTGAATCTTAGTATTCTGAAAAATTCTTGTAGGAGTTTGATTCAAAGGTTGGTTCAATTGTAGTTCTGTTCCATACACTTTTCTGAAACTGAAAGTTGCATAAGAAAATCTGAATTGAAGTTTATATGTGTTTTGAAAATATTTTCACTATTTATCTTCATGCTGTTTTTAGAAGTGATTGTTCCAATTGAGTTTTGAGTTAGATTCTGAAAATGCTGCTTTGAGTACTGTTCTCAGATCCGATCACACTACAAAGTGTGCAAACTTAATCAGAACAAACTCAAAGTCATATATTGAAGTTTCTGGGTCTAATTTCTGAATTCTTCTCAAAGTCGGAGTTTCAACGACCGATTTGTACTAGTCGGAGTATCAATCTCCAACTTCTTGAGGGAGTAGACTCTTCAAAGTCCGACTTGGACATCTCGGTGTTTCAAACTCCGATTTACTCGGAACTGTGATTTTGAACCAAGTTTTGCACAGTTATTGTACTACTCTGCTCAAAATTAATTTGATCAACATTAGAGGTGTGTTGGGTGATCTGAACAGGCCATCACATTCACGATAAAGTGTCGAGGTGCCTATTTACCCCCCTCTAGTCGCCATTTCGATCCCACAGCATCACAACACATCATATGTGAAACGTGAGACACCACCCCCCATTCATCCATGCACACACAAGAGTAGGGTTGTTATACTCCGAGAAACCCAAACCTGTCTAAAATTCTGTCATGTCCGCCTCCTCATTGTTTTTACTCGCTTCTTGCCCCTTTCAACTGGGGTAACCATCGAATCCATAACAACTACTTTATGTGTACACAAATCACACCACGGGTACCCCCTGTATGCTTGCCATTCCCACGCAACGACAAATTTCATTTGAAATCTTTGTTGATTTATTTCTGTTTGGCCAAATGACTTTTTTCTACCTTTTCTCTTGCTTTTGGTCATTAGGTTGAACTCTTTATTTTCTATTTTCTTTGTTGTTTTTTTTCCACATTTGGTTATAGGTTAATGAGCTTAATGATGAAGAGTTGACAATGCACTCATCAACGAGGAGATTAAGGAGCCATGGTGAAGGCTGTGGGCCTCATGGCAATTCGGCGAGTGAGAAGAGAAGAGAAGTACTCTCTCCAAGGAGAGGCACTTCGAAGGGGCACTTTGAAGAGAGGTACTTTGGAGGAAGAGGAAACCTGTCATGTCTTGAACATGTGACTAAGGTACACGGACGGGCGACCACCGGACTACAGGAGTCGCGACGTCGTGTCGGTCCAATCCGAGTACACAGAGCGAGATGGCAGGGGACTTGTCGTGGCATTGGCCGATGTGACTTAAGTAGATGGATGGGTGATTACTGGGCTGAGAGAGCTGCGGGGTCGTGGTAGTTTAATCCATGTCGACGGTGTAAGGGCGGCAAGCGCTTTAATGGTTTCGCCACAAAACCATCAACCGTACACGTGAAGATCAACGAATCTGATGCGAAGCCGTGGAAGTCACGAAAGCGGTGCATCAGACAAAATAAATAGATTATGTATTTTTACCTTTTTGTCCCTTGAGCCCAGTGTATTTTTTATTTGTCTATAAAAATAGACTAGGGTATTATAGTATGTTTTATTCGTGTCTATAAAAATAGACTAGGATATTATAGGATTTTCCTATTTTTTAGGTCAGCTATAAAAGGTACCTAAACCATAGAGTTTGAGCCTAATGAAAAAATTATGAGTTCTGTTTTTTTCTAGAAAAATTACGTTCTTCATATTGTGCGCCGCCGATGGCTGTGCCTCTTCGAGGAGATTTTTGTTCATACGCCTTCGCTTGTTTTTCTCTCCTGTACCCGTGCACGTGATTCTACATCGCCCAAAACCACGTCTTTCCACCAATTTTTTCTCTCAAGCATATCATCGGGGCATACGTGAGGCCCAGCTAGCACATCATGCAACTACGCGGGGCATACGTGAGGCCCAGCTAGCACATCACGCAACTACGCGGGGCATACATGAGGCCCAGCTAGCACATCACGCAACTACGCGGGGCATACGTGAGGCCCAGCTAGCACATCACGCAACTACGCGGGGCATACGTGAGGCCCAGCTAGCGCATCACGCAACTACGCGTGTGGTTTTCCATTCCGCGCTCAGGCCGAAGTACTGCTCGCCCGGTGTTGTTCACGTCGTCGGGCCGGCCAGAGTTGCACTCGGCTCGAGAAATCTCAGGGCTTTGGCTGTGTTCACTGCTATCTTCACCGGGTGCTCTTGGCATTTGACAATGAGCACCGGCCTGCTTGACAATCTTCGCTGCTAATTTTCGTCACACGTGCCTGGTTCAGTTGCTCGGAGTGAGATGAACCAGTACCCAGTTCATTACTATACATCGCCAGAACACAACACTATTTCTAGGTAATCTTTTATTATTTCTTATCTAAATTAATTTCAGTTTCTTAGATTAAATATTACCTGATTAAAAACTTCGTGTGATTTTTGGATGATTATCTAGTGATTATGAAAATGCTTAGTTAACTTGACATATTCATTGCTTTACATATGGTCGATGAAATGCCTATGATATTTATATACTTTACGAGCTTGATGAAAAATCAGTGATTTGTCAAAATGTTTATTGATTTGTTGTCTAATTAGTGACTAGTTTTAATCTACCTTCAAGAAGTGTATTGGTGTCTTTTTAGTTAGGACACCGGTTGTTTTTATGCTAGATTATTTTTAGTACTTGCGATCTCTTAGTTTGTCACTTCACTTCATATCTGACTGTAGGGTGATAGCACTAGTATTTATCTACGCTTTCATTGCATGAAAATTTAATTGTGCCCATTCACCCCCTCGGGTCACTACTCCGGGTTCTACAGCCATCTAACCTGGCATACACTTCGGTTAGACCGACTGTCGCGCCCCGATTTAATAAATCAGGACTTTATTGAAATTCCATAGAAAATCAATAAAACAAGACGTTCATCATGCGACCACGTACAATACGGGCAATCATTCACGGTTCGTAGACCGCATTAATACAAAAGTGAATAAAGATGAAGAGAAACTAATAAAATAAGGGTCCTAGATGAACGCCTCCTTCCAGTCTCGCCTTGACTGGGTCGCTACTCCAGACCTTCATCCTCCTCGTAGTAGACTGGCTCTGATGGTGTAAGTCAACGGGGTGAGTACAGATGTACTCAGCAAGCCACCGAATGCAAATATAATGCAAGGTAATAACAAGGGAGATAGTGGCTAGTTTAGCGGAAGCAGCATAATTGTAAAGCTTTAAATGTGAGCAATTTATTAGAACGGAAAAGTAAACATGTGTGTGTGCATCATCATCTTCTAACTCGAGGGGTACAGTCAGCCCCACCTCGCTCAACAGTCCTTACGTGCCATGAATAACTCGACCATTCAAACAATTGTAAACTAACTGTGAGTAGTCACACAACCCGCCCTTGACCGTGGGCTCGGCTTTTCGAAAAGATTTAATTACTCTAATCAGAGATGTACCACTGTACCCACAAGGCACGCACTCATCACCTACACCGAAGTGTAACGAGATGACCCATCACACGGGAACTCGTGCCAAAACCTTCCATATAGTCCTCCCCGACCCAATAGCACCCTCTTATGGGTTTCATATGGTGTCCCGACGCATCGGAGCCCCACCATACCCCCCCTTGAGCCTCGTCGGTACAAGTCGCCCGCAGGCTAGCCCCTTGCCCCCTCCTCTATGGTGCATCGAGCCGGAGTATTCCATACTTCTAGTTAGGACTTACCTATTAGACTTGTGGTTGGTACGGAAGTGCTTTGCAATAGATCCCGCAGACCGGTCCTTATAGTGCCCCGGGTGCGACAATCCAGTGTCCGAGCTTGCACCCGGAACCCACCATACTTATAACCTAGCCAACTCCAACAGAGTCCAGAGACAAGAATAACGGGGAAATTCATATACAGAATCCAGCTATCTACGACTCATTCTTTTTATCCTATAGCAGTTGTGCCGGTACATTGGGCACTTGCTAATATCTTTATAGTAGAGTGACAAGGAGTTAAGGCTCAATAAGCATGGCTTGGGTTTGCACACAAGGACGGGGATCTAATAATTATAAGTGTAAGGCTTGATTATTGGACTAATGCAATATTAACCTATGGGTTATAGCGATAACTTATTAAAACATGGGCTCAATTATGATCAACTGTTTCCACAGAAGGGTCGATGACTTGCCTTGATCAGCAAAGGGGGATGGAGGAATCTCGGGGTAGAACTCCGGCTCCTCGACGAACTCGTAGTCTTCCCGATACAGAAAAATAAACAGTACATTCAATAAACAGATAAAAATTCACCAAATAATAATCATACACATTTGTGGGTTTTTATAGGGTTTTAATATTTTGAACTTTAGTGAAAATAGTGACTTGGAGTCAATATATCATATAAATTTTTAAGGGTTTTTCTGAATTACTTAAATGAAATAATACTTAAATCCTAAAGGAGGCTTTTCTTTATTTAATAAGATTATTATGTGCCATATTGTTTTTATGTGAAGTAATAGTTTAATATTCTGAGGTTTTGTATAAAACATTAAAGTTTAACCTTTTAGGATTTGTCCTAATTTATTTTCTTTATTATTAATTTTATTCCTAAAGGGTTTTTATTCATTTATTTATTAAGAAAATTTTGGGTAACAGTAACATGCTGTTTTTATGGCATTAATGTGTAGAGAATAATATTCTGGTTTTAACAAAATTTGAATGGTGAAATTTGGAGTTAAAATGAGCAAGATATGAATTTTCAAAGTTTAAACAATTTTCTGAATTTTATTTAAACTGAAAAACAGTCCCTGGTCCACGGTGAACCAGGTTCACCGTGAACCCGTGACTGTGCGCGTGGACTCGAGCGACCTGGACCGTTGGATCTGGATCCAGCGGCCAGATGCGAGGCGGGTGGATTTAATGAAATTGGACGTCTCAGATTAAAACATGGCGAAAAGGGTATACGTGGACGCACCAGATGGAGTCAACAATTTAAAAAGCGATCAACGGCCAGGATCAGAGGATACCGGTTTGACCAGATCTGAGGGCTCAGATTAGATCCTGTAGGATCTAATCTGGATCGTCCGTGCGGGATCGTGCGGCTCGGATGAACTCCGGCACGGCACGTGATGACGAGGGTAGTTTTACCCTTCGTCTCCGGCGACGGCGGGCTCAGGTGCGACCACGACGGCGGCGGCGAGGTCCTAGGGGCCTAGCTAGGGCCAAAAATGGAACGCGGGGAGTAAGGGGGTCACGATGATACCTTCGGCGGCGACAATGGGGGCCTGGAGGTGATCGGCGGTGAGCGTAGACGACGGAGAGGGTTCGAGTGCTCGATGGCGAAGGCGATCCGGTGGTGTCCACGGCCAACGGAGGGGTGGCCGAGGACGGGCGGTGGTCGACGATCACTCCGGTGGCGGTGGCTAGGGCGGAGGAGGTCGGGATCGACGGCGATGGCTCGCCGGAGTTGGAGCAGGGTAGGAGCTCGCAAAAATAGCAGCGGCGCTCTGGAGGGCTAAGGCTAGGGCTTCGGCGGTGTGGGCAGAGTGTGGTGTCCTCAGGGGCTTTTATAGGGTCATCGGCGGCGCCTAAATGGAAGGAAACCGAAGGTTTCCTTCCCTCTCCGGCGATCTCATTCCAAACGCTTCAGTTAGCTTCCATTCTCGCGAAACCGCGTCGGCAATGGATGGAAAGGGTGCGGTGGTGACCCGGGAAGGTGATCCGGGGTCGGATCGGGCGAATCGAGGCGGCCGGCGGCGAGAACCGAAGGTGATCGCCGGGAGGAAGGAAGGGGGCGATCGCCTTCCATGGAGAAGACGATTCTGACAGGTGGGCTCCACTTGTCAGAGGCCGAAGGGGAAAACGAGCGCCGACAAGCGGGCCACACTGGTCAGAGAGTGTGAGAAGGGCATGGATGGCTGACGGGTGGGCCAGGCGGGGCGCGGTGGAGGAGAGAGGAGCGGGGGAGTGCGCCGACAGGTGGGACCCACGGGTCAGTGGCACCCTGTTGGGCTGGGCTGGGATGAGGGCAAATTCAGGGTTGAGGCCCATTAAGATTTTTAATTGTTTTCCGATTAAAAATAATTCCAGTAATTCTTTTATTTGATTAAGGGTTGAATCACTGTTGATAAAAATTTGTAAAAATTCCTAAAATTATATTTTGGTCTCTAGTTTACCTCATAAAATTTTCAAGTTCAGATTTTGCATATTTCTCCCTGTTTGGCTTTATTTGGGTTCTTTTGTGATTTTCCTTTAATAAATAAATCCAAAAATGATTTAAATAATATTTTTCTTTTATTTTAATCCTTTTTAGTTTCTGGGGTGTTACACCGACCCTATAGGTTCGGTATGACCGAACTACCTTGCGAAAATCAGCACACAACAACAAAAATTTGAAATACATTCAAATAAATTTTAAATTGGTTGAAATTTTGTTTGGGAAATATTTTTGTTCCAAACGTTATGAATCATGAAAATTTTGAAATATTTAACATTCAAAATGTGGAACTCACTAAAATGCGAGTTTTAGGTCTAGAATGGTTGAGGGTATATTTTTTATGACTTTGAGAATTCAATGACATTTGATAGATTGCCTAGAATATAATTTTTTGAATAAAAAAACATTTATGTGGGCCTCCTCTACAACTTTTCTTTTAGGCTTAAGTCTCGCGAATGCTTTGAAAAGAAACTAGGGACTTGTTTATAGCAAAAAATGGCATTAATGGTGAAGATTGTCAAAATTTTAATTTTGGTAATTTGGGCCAAAAACACACGAGTACTGGTGCAGGCCCAAAGCCCTATAGTGCCAAAGGCCCATTTTCTTGAAGCCTCGGAAGCCCTTTTGCGGCCTACTAGCTTTGACCTGAAGGCCTCATAGAGGCCTGCCTAGCCGAAGCTTCGGCCCAAGGAGCAAGCTTCGGCGGGCCTGCCAAAGGCCCACTCTAGGCAAGCTCTGGATAAGGAGATTGATATAGATTCTAGTTGTTTTTATCTCTAATCTTGATTAGGCCGAATCTTATCAAATTAGAGTTAGAGACAGGAAGACTAGCCCCTATAAATATAGGGGTGAGGATGGTTCAAAAACCCCCCGGCACAATTCAACCACAAAGCCCAAGCTTTGAACCGTACTTTACCTTTCTTTACTTTTATGCGCAACCTTCGTGGGTTTTCCTAGAAGCCCTCCGCCGGGCATGACTTAACAGTTGTAATCCTTGTTGGTTCGCCTATGAATCATCAGTTAATCTATGTAACAGATTGCTATGACCATGTTGGCTCGCTTGCGAACCATACGTTAATCTACGTAACAGATTGCTACCTTTGTTTATCTACTGCAACACTTAGTAAATTCGGTCTCCAGGCCGAATTCGCACTTGATCTGAGTTCTGCTGCAGGTTTCACGGTTGGATCCCCCTTCACCGAAGGTTTCTGGAGCTAGGAAACTGGTTTCGGAGGCTGCCAGAGCACCATTTGGCAAAACCCTACTTCGTCCGCCCATGCTAGATCCATCACGCCATTGTCGGTCTTTTCAAGTCCCGCAAACCGGACCCACTCCGCATCGGGCCTTCTTCGTGCCAGGGTCACGTCAAGACACTCCGCATCAGGCTTCGTCGTACCTGTACTCCGCATGAGGCTTCATCACGCCAACACTCCGCACCGGATGAAATCGTGCTAGCGTGTTGCGTTGGATTTCTATCGTGTTAGAGACTTCCCACCGAACCCTGTCATTCATAGGTGATTTCACGTCAGAGATCTGTTCGGAGCCCCGTCTTTGGCCAGATTGATCTGAATGCCAAAGGCTATCTTCAGCGCACCCTTCGATCCGAACGCCGAAGGCCCCCTTCAGTGATCACATCGCACAGTATATCCTATACCAATCAGGCTCCGTTCGGCCGATTGGATTATTTCATATATATATATATTTTAGCTAATTGGATTAGTTCTATGTGATCTGATTACCTGGCGACTCAATTTCCTTGCCACTTTTAAGGTAGTCGGAACACGACGTCAGTTTTGTGTTATGCTTAGGCTTGTTTCTAAGTATCCAAACACTTTTTCATCGTCGAACTGACCCAAGTGCGGGTGCACGTTTTCGTGTCAACACACTTTTTGGCGACTCCGCTGGAGAAGGTTACGCCAACATGACAAGTACGTCTACATCGACTACAAGTACTTCTACCATGGCTACTATACCAACAACACCGATGGTTCCAATGGGGGCACAGAAATCGACAACCGCAATATTATGATGCCCACCCTTGAAGACATCCCGGAGGAAGGTCGGGCGAAGATCGAGGCAAAGATGAACGAGCTGCAGGATCTCATGCTCGAGAGCTATGTCAGTACACACGCGAGTTTCATCAAGTGCGACATTAACGTCCCCAACCTCACCCAAACTCATGTAACTCTAGTATCACCTCATTTATCCTCCTTAGAAATTGAGCAAAAGATAGCCGCATCAGTAGATCAAGCTGTTAGAACTTCACTATCTAACCGTTTAGATTTGTTAGACAGCTCCCAAGTAGAGGCGATGTTTAGAAGGTTTGGTTTTATCGAGGCCGTACCTCCAGCTCTGATTGCTAGCGTACCCCCGATGAATCCCATATACAGCAGAACTGACGGTAGTACCGACAAAGCTATTGTGTCTCTGGCCTCAACATCTACGGTTGAGACAAGTCACCATGCTTATAGCAAGGCTAACACTGCTTACTATGAGCCACCTCCACCTGCGGTTGCGCTAGCTTTTCCCGTGATGCCTGCGCCGCATGCTCCCACACAGACGCATAGACCTGAACATGTAATGTATCTCGAGCCAGCAAGTGAGTAAGACCCTCGCGGCCAACACGGCAACATACCGCTGCGTGTCATGCCCCCACATGAGAGACGCGCACAGGCAGTGGTCCAAGATGACATTGAGGAGCGGATCCGCGTGCTATTTAGGGAGTGCATCGGTTTCACGCCCAGGGATTGGGCTATGGTTTACCGAAAACCGTACCCCGACCACTTTGACACCATACCCTACCCTCACGGATATAGAGTTCCTGATTTCACCAAATTCGACGGTGATGGTAACAAGACCACACTAGAGCATATCAGCCAGTACTTAGCCTAGTGTGGAGAAGCTAGTGGGTCGGACGCATTAAAACTTATACTGTTTTCTCTTTCACTATCTGGCACAACCTTCACTTGGTTTTTGGCACTCCCGCCGAACTCCATCCAAATATGGGGCCAACTAGAACAAAAGTTTCATGACTATTTTTATACGGGTGAGACAGAACTTAGGCTTTCACACTTGACATTGGTCAAATAGAAGTCCAGTGAGAGTGTCTTTGAGTACGTCAAGCGCTTTAGAGATACCAGAAACCGATGTTTTAGTCTCAACATTTTAGAAAGGGGTTTAGCGGATATTAGCTTTTAACGTGTTGCGTTCTGAGATTAAAGAAAGACTAGACAACCAGAACTTTTTAGAAGTCAGCCAAGTCCTAGAGCAGGCTCTGGTCCTAGAAGGCCGAGCCAATGATAAAAAATTCATTAAGACGTTCAACAAGCCTAGGGTTGAAGTCCACATCATGGAACACTTCAACGAGGAAGAGTCGGAGGAAGAGGAAGATTCGGCCAACATGTATGCAGCCAAATGGGTTTGGAATGCTAAGAGAAAGCCCATCAGTTGTTCTGAGCTATGGTCGTCTCCCACTAAGAGTCGGCCTAGTGAAGTTAAATACTCGTTTGATATAACCAAATGCGATAAAATATTTGTCTTCCTCTTGAAGAGCCAACTCCTCAGGTTGCCCAAGAGCCAAGTCATCCCGTCCGCCGACGAACTAAAGAAGCACCGCTATTGTAAGTGGCATGATTCACATTCTCATTATACTAACGAGTGCAACTTTTTTCATCAGTAGGTTCAATCATCCATAGAAGAAGAACGATTGAAAAAAGATTCCAGTCACAAGATGAAGCTGGACAAAGACCCCTTTCCAGTGAACACCGTCGACCTCGAGGAGAAGAAGATGCTAATTCGGCCTCATCAGGCCAAGTCGACTAAGGGGAAAGCGGTCATTATTGGAGAATCACACACGCGCACACTCATTCCAAAGAACCCTGAAGTAGGAGTGTGGAAAAAGAACATCAATACATCTCCTCACAAAAAGCCAAAGGTAACATACTAGATGCCGCTGAACAAACACCATATGAAAGCCAAGGAAACAGGCCCCCGACCAAAAATGCTAAGATAGCCGAAGGGGCCAAGACAGCTGAAGGGTGAGTTTGGACCCTAGATGTTGAACCCTTCGCACGGTGAGTTCGGACCCCAGAGGTCGGACCATTTGCACAGTGGATTCGGACTCCAATGGTCGAACCTTTCGCAAGTTGAGTTCGGACCCTAGTGGCCGAATCCTCCGGACAGCGAGTTCAAGTCCCATTGGCCGAACCCAAGTCCCGTCTAGGCGAACCCCTCGATGGGAGCTTCGGTCCACAATGGCCGAACATACCTCCGGATTGGCAAGACCCCTTGTTGATATGGTCTGAGATACCTTCGACATGGCCGAACCCCCTCTGGGTAATGGGTTTGGCTCGTAGTGGGCGAAACCACTAGAGCCTCCGATGCCTCCGCCGTACTATTAGGCAGGGTCCATGTGGACTCCGAACTACACCTCGCCACTTGAGTACCCTTCGTAGAATAACGTTGCCCCCTGTTTTCCTTCGGAATATTATGATTGGCAGGGGCAAATAGATGCGATGAAGGGGGACATCTTCCACAGACTATCCGTAGTATCTTTGAATCGACTCACACAGGGCGAAGCCAAGGAAGATGGGCGTGAAGAGGAAAGATAGAGGGAGTTTGAAGCCATCACAGTCAAGATAGGGTCTTAGGAAGTCCCAATCCCGAAGGCCCCCTCACCGATGCCCGACAGAAGTAAGTCCCCTAGTTCGGCCGAGGCCATTGCCGGAGCTCGATCCGATCGGCATGATGAGGCCGGTCCAACCGTCAGGGTCCACAGAGAGGGCCCTATCGAGCATAAAAAATACAAGGCCGAACCGGGTGATACCCAGTCGGCCAGAAGCCACAGAAACAAATTGGTGGCCCCCGGTACCAAGCCACAACCATCTTGGGCACCTCCACCCTCGGCCTACCACAAAATAGGTATGGAAGTCCAAGCAGGTTGAAACGAACAACCCACCCCCCGTTCCAAGTGACGACGATGACATGATCAACGATGACTACACGCCCATCTCCGAAGGGCCTACACCCCAGGCAATGGACATCAACGTCGTCATGCTTCCCGCTGAGTTCGCACTACCACGAGATAAGGACGAGGTCGCTTAGATGAACCTCGGCCCACGAGATGCTGTTTTCAAAAAACCCGAGTGTTGGGGGGAAAATATCTCATCTTCGGGGTTATTGCCAAAGCAGTACGAAGACAGCCAACTAGTTCGAAGATTGTCCGAAGACCTTCTTCGAAGATGCTCGGAACCTGGTTCGAAGCCCGAAGACAGGCACTGGTTCGAAGTATGTCTTCGAACCAAAGCCCTTCAGGATCTTTTCTGCCAGCTAAGATGGAAGACTTATCTTCTATCCTATTAGATTAGTCTTTTACCATTTTAGCCCTATTAAGGAAACCGAATAGTTTCCTTAATGTCGGTTGTAATAGAAGGGTAAATAGGTCTTTTCCTTAATGTTTAGGCCTATAAATACCCCCCATTTCATCCTGTAATGAGGACCGATTACAAGTGAATCAATACACACTTTCGAACTATTCTAAGCTATTATCCTTTCGGAGGCTTAGAACAGTTTGCTTCGCAAACACTTCGTTTGTTAGTTTCTTTTCTACAGAAACCTGTTAGCGTAATCTTTTACGCCAACAGTTGGCGCCGTCCGTGGGGAACCTAGTCCAAAAAACTTCGTTCTCTACCAACTTCTTACATCATGCCTCCTAAGCGGAGCGCACCTCGCAATCCCACTCGGAGGTCCTCTCGGATCTCCGGAGAGATACCCTTCGACACAGTCGAAGTCGGAGGGTCTTCGACTATCCCTCCACCTCAAACTCCGCAAGGGGCTTCTATCCCTCGAGGATACGAAACCTCTCCGCCAACCCCTTCCACACTTCGACCGCCCGGAGCCACTCTGCCACCCTCCATTCCGATTCGAACTGATCATACCAGCTCTCAAGACCCGGAAGGTCCTTCCGGAGGAGATGAAGATAGCCTTGGAGACATGGCCACTCAAATGGCCAATCTTCAAGCCGAGGTAGCAAGGTGGCGGCAAGAGGCTGCGAACAGGCTTCGTCCTCAAGCCACCCCAGCTATCCCCGAAGTGCACGAAGACGACGATCTTGATTATCCCGAAGCCCCGGAGAACGCCTCTTACGACAATGAATCTCCGTTGCATCCCGAGCTTCAGAAGGTTCGCTTCGATCCGAAGTTCAAAGCTTCGAAGCTTTGCAAGTATGCCGGAGACGAAGATCCCAGTGAGTTTGCGCGTTCTTATGCTCTAGCAATCGAGGCTAGTGGCGGAGACAGAGAAACTATGGCGAAGTGCTTCCCGTTAGCCCTTCAAGGAGTGGCGTTGAGATGGTTCTGGTCTTTAAAACCAGGATCAATCACTTCATGGTCACAGTTGAAGAAGAAGTTCATAAGTAACTTTCAGGGCACCTTCGTGCCTCCCATGTCGACAGGAAGCCTTTTCCAAGTGAAACAGCTCCCCGGAGAAACATTGAGGCAGTACTTCAAGCGCTTCGCTCACACGAAGTCGCAAATTCGGGGGCTGTCCACATCCTCGGTGGTTGATGCGGCTCGAGAAGGTGTCAGTCATAAAGGCCTTCTGGATAAACTACATCGAAAGAGCATCACCACGGTATCACAGCCGATGTCGTACTTCGAGGAGTACTCGAAGTCAGAAGAAGGTTGGCTTCGGAGGACTACTGCTACTTCGACAGTGTTCACAGAAGTTAAAGCAGAGGTGAAGACTTCGGCTCAGACGCAAGAACCAGTTTCCGAAGTGCAACATGATAGAAGAAGAGGGCAAAAGCACCCTCGCTCTGAAGTCTTAAACATTGCACCCCCACAGAAGTTTGCACCAAGAGCTCCACAGTCTGCGGGGAACAAGTCCAGTGGCTGGAGGCCGCCAGGGAAAATGGCTGGCAAGGGCCAGACCCTTTTTTGCTGTATTCATGGAGAGAATCGAAGCCATGCAACTGACACCTGCAAGGCTATTCTTACCCTTCGGGGAGAATACTTGGAGAGAACTTCGGGTCGAGGTAGTACCGACCGAAGTCCAGCAGCAGCAGTGCGCTCGGAGCCGGTCCAGGCTGTGGCGCGGATAGAAAATTTTGATGCTGCAAGGCATCCTCCGGTGGCCAATGTTATGCCACCTCCGAAGCAAGAAGAAGGGAAAGATAGAGGGAAGAGAGTAGTTCTCCCTATCTCCGGAGGAGGTACCCTCGGAAGCATGTCCAAGAGACAGCGAAGAGAGTACGTTCGAGAAGTAGGCCACATTGGGACTTCGTCATCTGCAGCTGCAATGCCGGAGTGGTCTCATGTTCCAATATCTTTCTCTGCGGAGGATGCAGCTGGTATCAAGTTCCCGCATGCAGATCCATTGGTTATTACTGCTGATATTGCAGGGACAGAAGTCCGAAGGGTGCTAATTGACGGAGGTAGCTCGGCAGATATCATATTTGTACAAGCCTTCGATCAGTTATGCATTTCCCAGAAGCATCTCCTCCCAGCGGCTCGTCCTCTGCAAGGCTTTGCAGGACCTCCGCTAGATGCACTTGGCCAGATAGGCCTGGAAGTAACCTTCGGAGAAGGTTTACTAGCCCGAACTGAAGAAGTTATCTTTGATGTGGTGGATGCCCCGTATGCTTATAATGTCATCTTCGGGCGAGGCATGTTGAATCAGTTCGGAGCTGTGGCGCATCACAACTACTTGTGCATGAAGATGCCCACACAATCAGGAGTTCTGACAATCTTCGGAGATCAAGCCATAGCTCGAAGGGCAGAATATGGTCATGGTCCTCCTCTTGATCCGAGGCAAGTAAACAGTGTCCAAGATAATGGAGAAATTTTTTCAGCCTCCTCCGAAGCTTCGAAGAAGTCATTTCCAAGACCAAGTCCCGAAGGAGAGATTGCAACGAAGGTCATTGTCAAAGATGGTAAAGAATACACTTTTCAATTTGGTAAAGATTTACCTCCCGAAGTTGCAACTTCCTTGGAAAAGGTCGTAGAAGAAAATTTGGATGTCTTCGCTTGGTCTGACGTAGATATCACCGGAGTCGATCGGGATATTATTGAGCATAGTTTGCTTGTAAACCCGAAGGCCCGGCCTGTTCGACAAGGGCTCCGAAAGATGTCCGCAGAGAGAGCTGCTCTAGCTAAGGACGAAGTTGAAAAGCTGTTGAAGGCTGGGATTATCAGGGAAGTGGCCCATACAGAATGGTTAGCCAACCCAGTCTTCGTCAGGAAAAAGTCCTCCGGAAAGTGGCGCATGTGCATTGATTTCACATCTTTGAATAAAGCGTGCCCACGTGACCCCTACCCCATGCCCCGAATTGATCAACTAGTTGACTCCACTACAGGTTCGGAGTTACTAAGCTTCCTCGACGCGTATTCCGGTTATCATCAAATATGGTTGAAGCGCGAAGATGAAATCAAGACGAGCTTTGTAACTCCTTCGGGAGTCTTCTGCTATGTAAGAATGCCCTTCGGCCTAAGAAATGCCGGGGCTACTTTTTCAAGATTAGTTGCTAAGGCTCTAGGTCATCAACTAGGTCGCAATGTGGAGGCCTATATGGATGATATTGTAATAAAGAGTGCTTTAAAGCACCAACATAGCCTAGACTTAGCAGAAACATTCAATAGCCTTCGGGCATGTGGGATCCGCCTTAACCCCGAAAAATGTATATTCGGAGCTAAGGCTAGAAAGTTGTTAGGGTACTTAGTTTCAAGCAGGGGAATTGAAGCTAGCCCTACTCAAATAACTGCGCTGCAGAAGATGGCTCCTCCGGAGAATTTAAAGCAAGTGCAAAAGCTGACTGGACGTCTGGCCGCACTTAGCAGGTTTTTATCAAGGTCTGCGGAGAGGAGTTTGCCAATCTTTAAAGCTTTGAAAGGGTCCGAAGATTTTGCATGGACACCGGAGTGTCAGAAAAGCTTCGAAGATATTAAAGATTATCTCAGCAATCTTGCTACACTTACGGTGCCTGTTGCGGACGAAACCCTACTTCTGTATCTTGCAGCCACAGGCTCAGCTGTCAGCGCAGTCCTTGTCAGAGAAGCTGATATCAATGGGAAGTTGGTCCAAAATCCTGTCTATTTTGTATCCGAAGCATTGTCAGGAGCGAAGACAAGATACTCCGAACTTGAGAAGTTCGTTTATGCTCTGATAATGGCTTCGAGGAAGCTAAGACATTATTTTTTGGCTCATAATGTAATTGTACCAACTTCGTATCCTTTAGGAGATATGCTCCGAAGCAAAGATTCCACTGGAAGAATTGGAAAGTGGGCAGTAGAACTAGCACCCTTCGGCATATCTTTCCTGGCAAGGACAGCTATCAAATCTCATGTCCTAGCAGACTTCGTAGCAGAGTGGACTCCACCTGCGAAGTTGACTTCGGAGAAATCAGATGACGGAGTTTGGACTATTTACTCCGATGGGGCTTTCCAAGCATCCGGAGCAGGCATTGGGGCAGTATTGATTTCGCCATCAGGACAAAGAGCAATGTACTCCGCAAGACTTAACTTTAAGTCTACCAATAATATAGCGGAGTACGAAGGAATTTTATTGGGACTTCCGGAAAGCACGTGCTCTAGGGGCTACAAGGATAATTATAAAAACAGATTCTCAGATAGTAGCAGGGCACGTAGACAAAAGTTTTCAAGTCCGACATCCACAGCTTGCAAAGTACTTGGAAGAAATTCGCAAGATCGAAGCACATTTCAAGGGTATTTCCATTCGGAGTATACCAAGAGCTGAAAACGTGCAAGCGGACATTTTAGCGAAGGCTGCTGCCAGAGCTGTGGATGTGCCTGATGAAGCTTTCTATGAGGAGCTCAATATACCTTCGGTACCACAAGTTGCTTCTGCAGAGATTCTCTGCATTCTTAGTGCAGATTGGAAAGATTCAATCATAGAATTCTTGCAAGGAGGAACAAATTTGCCTGAAGAACCCCAATTGTCAAGATTAAAGCTCAGAGCAAGAAATTATCAGTTAATCAACGGTATATTATACAAGGCCGGAGTATGTTCCCCACTACTCCGATGTATATCTCAAGCCGAAGGCCAAGAAATTCTTCGAGAAATTCATGAAGGCCTTTGTGGAAGTCATTTAGCCCCTAGAGCTCTGGCAGGAAAAAACACTTCGCCAGGGGCTTTATTGGCCCACAATAACAGCTGATGCAGAGAGCTTGGTCCGCACTTGTCAAGGATGCCAGTGGATGGGTCGACGGAGTCATCGCCCACCAACAGCTCTTCAAGTCATTGCTCCGGTATGGACTATGGCCAGATGGGGTATGGATCTAATTGGTCCCTTTCCGTTAGCAAAGGGAAATCTGAAGTTCGCAGTGGTAGCTATTGAATATTTTTCTAAGTGGGTGGAAGCAGAGCCCTTAACAGCTATCACTTCGAATAATGTACAGAAATTCTTCTGGAAGAACATTATTTGCCGGTTCGGAGTGCCTAGATATCTCACAGTTGATAATGGAACACAGTTCGACGCAGAACCCTTCAGGAAGTTTTGCGAAGACCTAGGCATTCAACTATGTTTTGCTGCAGTGAGACATCCTCAGTCGAATGGAGCCGTTGAGCGAGCCAATGGAAATATCTTATCAGGGCTAAATCGAAGAATAGTAGGGTTGTCAAAGGGACTGTGGACCGAAGAGCTTCCAAAGATTCTATGGTCCATTCGGACTACGCAAACAAGGTCCACAGGTTTTACTCCGTTCAGACTACTATTCGGAGATGAAGCTATGACTCCGACAGAGCTCAAAGGGGGGTCGTTTCGCAGCACCGAACCGGACATCGAAGAAGAAAGACAAGCTTCGTTAGATTTGTCAGAAGAAACAAGACTTCGGGCTGTAGCTAATTTATCAAAGTATCATCAGCAGACGAAGACTTGGTATGACCCGAAGGTTAAGCTCAGCGAGTTAAGGCCGGGTCATCTTGTTCTACGAAGCATTATAGCACCAGGGAAGTTAGGCAATAAATGGGAAGGTCCATATTTAATTGTCCGCTCAGGGCGCCCTGGTTCATTCAAATTAGCTAATTTAGAAGGTGAAGAGTTAGCACATACTTGGCATGCGGAGCACCTAAAGCGATACTTCGCATAAGGGCTCCTTGTAATTCGCTTGTAATCACCTCTAAATTAATAAAGCATACACCCTGATGGTTGCCTTCCCCTTGACACTCCTAGTTTCCCGAGCGGACGCGCTGGGACAGAAGTCGATCGAGAGGGAAGTGTCATTAAGCTGGGCTGTATTTCCGGACTTCGTACCCATAAAGTCGAAGCCTCCGGTGTGGTGGCTGAAATCCATCCGGAGCCCAAGCTGATACCTTGTAGGCATCCGTAAAAGAGCCAATACCACATTCTACGGAGTCCAAGCTTCGGCTGGTAGACTTCCGTAAAAAGAGCCGAAGGTGGCCAAATTCTGCGAAGTCCAAGCTCCGACTGGTAGACTTCTGCAAAAAAGAGCCCAAGTTGGCCAAATTCTGCGAAGTCCAAGCTCCGGCTGGTAGACTTCTGCAAAAAAGAGCCCAAGTTGGCCAAATTCTGCGAAGTCCAAGCTCCGGCTGGTAGACTTCTGCAAAAAAGAGCCCAAGTTGGCCAAATTCTGCGAAGTCCAAGCTCCGGCTGGTAGACTTCTGCAAAAATAGCCGAAGGTGGCTACAATTTCTGCGAATCCAAGCTCCGGCTGGTAGATTTCTGCAAAAAAACAGCCGAAGGTGGCTAAAGCAAAACAGCATTTAAGCCATGAGCTTCGAATGTCTGTTCATATGCGTCCAAAGTGACAAATTTTTTTTAAGACACTAAAGTGTCCTGGAAGTTATCTCAATTGATTTCTTTCATGAAATAAACAAAGGTACCAAGCTACATTCTTCTGACTACAAAGGTCGAAGACATTTTATAAGATTTCAAAAGATCTTTAAATGACAGAGGGGCTCCGAACCTCCAAAAATTGTACTCCAAAGTTTTTCTTTGCGCATAACCATCTTTGAATGCAGTTCGAAGTTGCTTATACCCAAAGAGGGGCTAGTAATTATGGAGACAATTTTAAATCGGCATTCATTATCGAAATAAATATATTTACAGATTACATTATGAAAAATTGGTATCTATACCAAGAAGGAATCGGAGACCTCTTCGGTCCCGAGAGCTAGGGGTGGAACGACTAGTTCCAACATCGGAAGTTCTAAGAACTTTACGATTAACTCTCCTCCTCCCCTTCGAAGCTCTAAAATCCTTCTGTTCTTGTTGAAGCTCGGCCCAAGTTCGAAGCCGCTCGGGGCTTCTCTCCCAGCTTCTAAGATCTTCAGATCTCTTATTTTGGGCTTCACCTTCGTCTTCGGACCAATTAGTGTCTTCAGAAGACGAGGTGTTTGCGTCAATCTCTTTATCTTCCTCTTTAATATAAGACAATATGTCTTTGATTACTTCGGGCGCAATAACGCCGGAGTCATCTCGAGGAATAAGAAATCGAGGACGCTTATAACTCTTTAGAAGTTCGAAGGTGTTCCAAAATGAACGAAGTTCGCTGTTAAGTTCTAACACTTCGATATCTTCCATAAGAGGCAAAGCCTAAAAATATGATAAACAAGATTTTCATTGATAAATGTTTACAAGCATAAAGCTTTACATGATTAGAAATCCTAAAATATTTCTAAACCTGCGGGTTCGAAGGAGGTTGACTGCTCGAAGTTTGGTTTCGAACTTGCTTCTGGCGTTGGCCTTCATCAATCCAAGCTTTGATCGCAGAACGACCTTCGGCTCTCCATGAAGATTGGAAGGCTCGCCAAGCAGCAGCTACACCTTCGGAAGGTTTGAGAAGTCGGTCGTCGTCGAAGGTGATTGGACCTCTTCCTGCGTCCGGAGTTATTGATCGGCCCAAATCCTCGTAATAGCGAAGTAGACCAACAGCAGACACTTGTCCAGAGAGTTCTCCGTATCTAATGCCCGCTGTCTTCATCTGCTTCGCCACCCTTGGATCCTTTTTAACCGGCGCAAAAGGCTGATATTATCATCAGAAGGGAGAATTCCGGTAGTACCGAAGTACTCCAGGACTTCTAACAATTGATTCATAACCTCCGCAGCCACCTTCTCAGACTTCAACTTATCTTCGTTCAGCGCATCCTTCGTCGAAGTAACTTCGTCCAAAACCCCAGAAAGCCTAGCATTCTCAGTGGTCAAAGTGTTTTCTGTGTCAACAATTGGCTAGCTTCCTCTTCAAGCCGGATGAGCCTAGACCCTGCAGTAGCATGCTCCGCCCGCAGTTTTTCAACCTCTGCTCGAAGCACAATCCTTTCCGCTTCGAGCTCTTTCTTTACAGCTTCCAAGCTTTGCCTGGCCCTTCGCTCTGTTAATATTATATTGTCCATTTGAGTCACTCGACTTTCAGAGATGTTAAAATTCCTTTGAAGAGTGCTATTTTCTTCCCGAAGCCGAGCGATTTCTTCGTCATTGCATAGACTTGCAGCTCGGGCCAAGACAGTTTGCTGTCAAAATAAAAATTAAAGTAAATATTCATTCGAAGATAATTTTATAATAATTCGCAGCTGCTTCGTACCTGATAGGTTGTACGTTCAATAATGGCATTAAGCTCCGTCCTGTCAGCCTTGCGCAGGATGGCCACTAATTTGGTCTCCCCTATGTCCCGACTAGCTCGATCCAAAGGTTCGAGCAAAGTCCGAAGACCAGTTGTTTGCCCTAAGAAAGGAGCCAGCAAGGGGAGCATGCTTATTGCCTCTTGGTCATCTTCGTTCAACGAAGGACCGGAGCTTTGGCCTATGGTCTTCGGAGCACTGGAGTTTGAGCTTCCCTGGAAGATTGGCTCTCGTCTGTTGAATCAGACGGAGTTGATTCGGAGCTTATAGCAGGCAGGGGCTCTATTTGTCTTTTGCCTCTTCCAGGTCCCTTTTGAGTAACTCTCAGGGCTGCTCCGAAGTCGTCGAAGGACCAGAAATTATTTCCTCCTGACGGACTTCTTCCATAGGAGTGGGCTCTGTA
>JAAALK010000283.1:7331928-7392730 GCA_019279435.1 Zizania palustris | reverse complement strand
CTTTGTGGCCGGTGACTATATGCGCAGGTGTGTGGTGTTACGAATATCTATAGGATTGAGATCTGTTGCATTGGTAGCATGGGACATCTAGATAATCATCAGCGTCTCACAAGTTATTACCCATCTACATCGAGCTCAGCGGGAAGATCGGTCTGCCCTGTATCAATGACCTTCTTTCCCTTCTTCTATAGGAGTTTGAACTTGAGGTCTTGCCCTTTCCTCTTTTTCTTGCCATAAGATCAGTGAACCTCTTTGTGATAAGTGCAAGTTCTTCTTTGGTGTTATTTCCTTCATCACTATAGGTTTTTATGGCTTTTTCTTCTCCTCAACCATGACCTTAAGGGCTATCCTCTTCCTTTTAGAGGATGAAACTTCCTCCAATTCTTGCTTCTTAGTCTTGCACAACTCATTTTTATTGATCTTGCTCAACAAGTTCGCCGTAGTCATTGTTGATAGGTTAGAATTGATAAGAAGTGTAACCAATGTATCAAATTTCTCCAGTAGTCCTCTAAGAATCATGTGAACCACTTTAGACTCTGTGTAGTTTGCACCAAGACCTTTAAGCTAATTTATTATCACATTATGCTGACTATACATGTTGTTGACGGTCTCATCCAGAAGCATGGTAAATGACTCATATTGAATTTTGGGAAAATGAAACATGGCATTCTTGACCTCACTATTTCACTCATGTATATCACTAATATTTGTCCATATCTCATATGTGGTATCAAGGTTACTCACTCTATCAAACTCTTCTTGGGAGAAAGCGTTGAAAATTACATTCTTGGCTTGAGCATTTAGTTGAAGGTTTGGACGATCTACTTGAGTCAAATTATCGGTGATTGCATATCCTTCTTCAACTATACACCAAAGATCAAAACTCATAGCTTGGAGGTGAGTAGTCATTTTAATTTTCCAAGTGGAATAATTTGTACTGCTAAACATGGGAGCCTTGCCTACGTGGGTTAACTCGTTTGACTTATTTTTTATCTAAGCGGTAAAGCACAATCAAGAGAGACCAAGCTTTGATACCACTTGTAGGATCAAGACGTCGACTAGAGAGGGGTGAATAGGCGACTTTAAATTTTCTAAAAAAACTTAACCTAAATTTCTAGGCTCAAAACAAAGATGACATAATTAATTAAACTAATTATTGTTTTGTAATCCTAAGTTGATGGAGGCTCAAGAGAAATTGTTTCACCGATGTTCGGAACCTTGCCATCTTCCTATGTCACCGTTAAGGTGAGTCCAACTCCTCCTCTCAATCACTGAACCTCCAAACTCCTTCGTTAAGGAGTGGACAAAGTGAGAGTGGATCCAGAGAGACTACCCAAGCCTCGATCATTGGGGTTGTTCTTGCTCCACTCTGGAGATGACGAACACAGAGCCACTAACAATCACAATGGGTCTCCTCCACAAGCTCCTGGGAGATATCACCAGACAACTTCCCCAAGAATAATAAGCTACAAAACAAGCTTGGAGATGATCAAATATCATATGACTATTACAAGAATGCAATGCACTTGACCACTTGGTTCTCCTTTCTCTTAACACCAACAAAATGCTTCTAGTGCTCAAATGTGTGTGAGAGATGTGCAAAAGTGTTTCACAATGATCCCAGGTGCTAAGAAGAAATTTTTGTTCTTAGGTCAGGGCTATAAATAGCCCTCACAACAAAAACTAGCCGTTGCGAGCGAAATTACAACTATGCATATTTTTTGGTCAGACCAGAGTATAATTTTTTGTCAAACCGAACATTTTCGAAACGGATAAAAAATTGATCATTATAGTTCACATTGAGAAACCAAGGGTGGTTTCGGTGTTTGTGATGAGTGATTGACAGGCTTTTACCCTCTGTTCGAAGGGTACCTCCGGAGGGGCTTCGGAGGTGGTACCTCCGAAGGGTGTTCGGAGGTGTGTCACCGGAGTGTGTTCGGTGTTTGCTTGCTGCAGCTGTGCAGCGGAGTGTACCTGTCGGAGGGGTCCGACAGTACGCGATGACTGGGTTCGTACCGATGGCTTCGGTACTTTGGGCGGTACACCGGAGTGTGTGCCGGAGGTTGCTAACCCGGAGAGGTCTCCGGAGTACTGGATACACTTGTCTGCTTGTCGGTGGTGCGCAGGGACTTCGGAGGCGACGGACAGGGTTCGAGCCAGGTGAACTTGGGTCAAGCGGGTGGTTTGATGCCAAGGGAGCGGGGAGCTCCGTCACGGTGGCTGCGAAGGTGGTCCGGGTCGGTCCTCGGGTCGAGGCGTGCCAGGTGAAGGCAGAGAGTGCGGAGCGTGGCTCCGGCTGAAGGTACTCCGAGACAAGTCCTCGGAGGTGAGGCACTTCGAAGGTACTCCGAATGGAGTGACTTCGGAGTTGGTGGAACAAGTCCTCTGCGGAGGCAAGGTGTTCGAAGTGTGCTCCGGAGGGAGACACTCGAAGGTGGCCCGACGAAGGTCTCAGAAGTCGAGGCGCATCGAAGGCATGGTCCGGGTGAGGCTCGTCGAGGAGTGTGCTCGGAGTGAGACACTGCGACGAAGTGCTCATGGAATGCTTCATGCGGAGGCCTTGGACGAAGGAGGGACTTCGAAGGGTGGTACTCCGAAGGTGGGGCTTCGGAGTGTGAAGGACTTCGGAGCGAGGCTAGCTCCGGAGTGAGGTTGACTTGAGGTGCTTCGGCCATGCATGGCTTCGGTACACGGACGGACGGTGTTCGAGCTCGGAGTAGCTGCGAAGCCGTGGTGATCCACTCCGGAGGTGGTGGTGCGAAGGCCCAAGGGCTTTGACGGCTTCGGCTCAAAACCGTCACTGTATCGAAGGTCATCTTCGGCGGAGCGAAGGCCAACAGGCTGCAGGCTTCTCGCCGAAGCTTCCGCACCCCTCGCGTGCGAAGGGAGGTTCCAGAAGTCAACTCTGTAAAGGCTGACACTGTCTGTTCTGAAAAAGGCTGACACTGTCCCCTCTGCAGCTGACAGAGAAGCCTCCAAAATAAAGGTGGACTACCTTTTGTACCCCTTAGTTCTGTAGAGACAAAATGGATGTAAACCCTAGGGGTAATGTAGTCACTTCCTTAGGATGAAACCGTGGGCTATAAATATGGGGGCTCGGTAGGTAACATTTAACACTTTGAGCATTTACTGTTGAGCTCCTGTAGCCATACACTTCAATTGAATACATCCTGAGAGTTCATTTTTCTGTGTTCCTTGTTCAAGCGGCGAAGCCCTGTTTCTGTGTGCTTTTGCTTGAGCTCGTGTTGCATACCTCGCTTGTCGTTAGTTCACCGGAGCCTGTCTTGGCGAAGGGTGTTTTATTGCGAAGTGTGCTTTACAGTGTGCTGTCGCTCTGTGTAACTCGAGGCAAGATCTCGCTGCTTACTAGCGAAGCCCTGTTTTATTCCCGTAGTGCTTCTTGTGTCGAAGCCCTTAGCGTGGTCCGTTTTGTGTGCGTGTAGACCTTCGCGTACGAAGCCCAGCACCAGTTGCTGCCGCCAAGTACTTGGTCGTAGTCCACAGAGGGCTGTCCACTCCTGCGAAGGGTGAAGTGCGAAGTCTGCTCAAAGCACCCTGTGTGCGGAGCCTGCACTGACTTAGCAGAGTAGATTTTCGAGGGTTGTAAGTGGAGCGAAGTCTTCTTGGCTTCGAACTTTTGCCTCTCTGAAGCCTGTGTTCGAAGGTGTCGAAGTACCTCCGAACCAGACCTTCGAAGGTTGTGTTCGAAGCCTGTTCCGCAGAAGACTGAACAGAACCGAAGGCTAAGTTTTTAGCCAGAAATTTTAAAAGCTCCCATTCACCCCCCCTCTGGTCGCCGTTTCCGGTCCAACAATTGGTATCAGAGCGGGTTAAGATCACCAGTTGACCTTAACCGGTTTTGTGATCTTTTGGCGACATGGATAGAGGCAGTAAAATTCCTCTGTTCGATGGGACAGATTTTGCATACTGGAAGGTGCGCATGGAGGCTTACTTGTTAAGCCAAGGAAATGCAATTTGGGAGATTGTGGACTCACAATACTCCATCCCTGATACCCGCACCACTCAAACCGAAAAAGATCAATATATTGCCAACTCGAAGGCAAGGAACATACTGTTCATTGGTTTGAGTCGGAGTGAGTTTGATAGGGTGCAGCACCTTAGGACTGCTAGGGAAATTTGGACAACGCTCACTATTTATCATGAGGGCTCTACTCAGATTAAGGCCAGGCGCCAAAGCACCTACAACCAACAGTATCAGCTGTTTGTGCAGGCACCTGGTGAATCTATAGATGCCATGTTTTCGCGCTTTGATGCTATAGTGAGTAACTTGCGATCCAACGGGACGCTTGCTTACAGTGATCACGATAGGGCTATCAAGCTTCTCTATGCTCTTGACCGTAGCATATGGGAGGTGAAGATATCCAGCATTGAGGAGTCCACAGGCTATGACACTCTAACCTGTGATGAACTCTTTAGCAAGCTGAAGTCCACAGAGATTGCCAAGGCATCTCTTGCAGTGCACAGAAGCTCTTTGCCACAGCCATTGGCATTGGTTTCCAGTACTAGCCGTGGCACCACTGCAGAACCAAGCACATCAGGCACTTGTGTTCTTGCAGATGGTTTTGCTTTGTCCTCCCTGGTCTCCGTCACAAAGGAGCAGGTGGATACTCTAGCAGATGACGAGCTTGCTCTCATTGCCCGGAGGTTCACCCGCTTTCATCATGAGAGACGGGATCAGCGGAGAAGTGGTTTTAGTGGGTGTTATGAATGTGGCGACACCTCTCACATTAAGGCCAATTGCCCCAAGGTCAAAAAGAGAGATGAGAGTGACCGCCCCAAATTCCACAAAAAGGAGAGGAAGCCCTTTGTGAAGGGCAAGCGCGGCAAGATGGCTAAGAAAGTAGCCAAGGCCGCTTCCAGAGCTTTTGTTGCTGCTCTCAGCGACATCGACACATCCTCAACTGAGGAGTCGAGCTCTGAGGAGGAGGAGTCCCCAAGGAAGGAGGACAAGAAGGACAAGAAGGGACGTGACTTCACCGGCCTTTGCTTCATGGCCGACAGCGATCACAGCGGCGATGAGCTTGACTCATCAGAGGTAAACCTATCATCTGACCAGCTTCTAATTAAATTAGATGAGCTGAATGAAGTAGTACTTGGTCAGGATAGATTACTTGTGCAAGCCGCTAGAGAAAGAAAAGACCTTAGACTTAGGCTAGAAAATGTTTCTACTGAATATGCCATGCTTAAGTCTAAGTTTGATGATGCTGAATGTGAATCATGTTCTGTTGTCATGAGTGAGCTTGCTCAGTTGCGTTCTGTTCATGCTCAAACTCTTTCTGAGCTTGAGACTGCACAGAAGCAGCTTTTGGAGGTGGATTCTAGACCTCATGAAATTATTGATTGTATGAACTGCTCCTTATTGCGCGATAGCATTAATTTACGTGATAAGCATGTTCATGATCTAGAGGCTAGATTGGAGAGGGCCGGTAGTTCTAAGGATGTGCAACCTGTTTGTGACACTTGCATTACCCTTAAGGACCAGCTAGGCACTGTTAGAGAGCGAGCTGAAAACCTCATGTCAGAAAATGAATACCTTCTTTCTGTGGTAAATAAATGCACTGAGGGAAAGGGTAGGATGGATTTGCTCTTGGCCAAGACCAAGTTGTGTGCTGACAGAGCCGGGGTAGCTCTAGGTTTGGGTTTTGAGAGGATAGCTTCAGACAGTAAGACCAAAACTGTTTTCACCTCTCCCACCACCCTAGAGAAAGAGAGAGCTCTGTTGGACACCCCACCAACCAAAAAGCCTACCCATCCACCAAAGAAAACCACTCCTCCTACCAAGAAAAATCCTCCCAAGAAAACCACTGTGAAGAAACCCAAGGAGCCTGTGAGAGTTGCTCCTGTGACCCATGAGAGTGCCCCCAGGAGAGTGTTTCACTGTTCTTATTGTCAGCGGGCGGGTCATTTGATTGGTTTCTGTTTCCGTCGCATCAAGGATGAGCGACGTGCACAGGCGATGAGCTATCAGGACATGCATTACCCATCTTTAGGTATGCATGAGTCTGGGTTCTACTCTCGTCCTGTTTTTGAGGCTCCTCGTGCTTCTCGGAGAGGTTTTGCTCCTCGAGGTGTTCACCATGTTCCATATGGTGGTAGACCTCGGGCGAGTAGCTTTGTACCTCGTCAGAGTAGGAGACCTCGACATGCTTTGCGTTCCTTGCATGTAGGTAGACCTCGCACTTTGCATCATTCTGATTTTTATGTGCGTAGACCGTCTACTTTTACTGTGCCTACTACTCGTGTCACTCAGTGCTGGATGCCTCGTCATTATTTTACTCACCCCAGCACTGAGCGATCGAGGCGTTCTTATCATGTGTAGGCGACAGGTCGAGGCTTGGAGGGCACGTGGATCATGGACTCCGGTTGTTCGCGCCACATGACCGGAGATGCAAATTGGTTCTCCAGCCTCACCACAACCAAGCAAAGGGAACATATCACCTTCGGAAACAATCGAAGGAGTAGAGTGAAAGGTAAAGGTGTGGTAAGAATTAATTCGAACTTCACTCTCAAAGATGTTGCTTTGGTTGAGAACCTGGGATACAATTTGTTGTCTGTATCTCAGTTGCTTGATGAGGGCTTCGAAGTGCGATTTCATCGCGATACTTCGCAAGTGCTCAATTCTGATGGCGTTGTGGTTTGTAAGATCTTTAGGGTTGGGAGAGTTTTTGGAGCTGATTTTTCAGAATCATCTGGTTCTTCTCATTGTCTTGTTGCACATTCGACTTCTGAGCTTTGGAAGTGGCATAGGAGACTAGGGCATATGAGCTTTGAGTTGCTCGCTCGTCTGAGCGCCCTAGGTTTGATCCGAGGATTGCCCAAGCTCAAGTTTGAGAAGAATTTAGTTTGCGCTCCTTGTCGACATGGAAAAATGATTGCCGCTTCGCATTCGCCAGTCACCACAGTGATGACTGAACAACCCGGAGAACTTCTCCATATGGACACTGTAGGTCCTTCTCGGGTTAGTTCTTTAGGCGGCAAGTGGTATGTACTTGTTATTGTCGACGATTACTCTCGCTACTCTTGGGTCTTCTTTCTTGCCAGCAAGGACGAAGTGTTTTCACACTTTCGGAGCTTGGCTTTGAGACTTTTCACTGAACTCCCTGGTGCATTAAAATTCATTCGAAGCGATAATGGCACCGAGTTCAAAAATAGTCTCTTTGTTGACTTTTGCATGGAGCATGGCATAGAACATCAATTCTCTGCTCCGCGGGTTCCTCAACAGAACGGTGTTGTTGAGAGGAAAAACCGCACTTTGGTTGAGATGGCTAGGACGATGCTTGATGAGCATAGGACTCCTAGAAAATTCTGGGCTGAGGCCATGAACACTGCATGTTACATCTCAAACCGAATTTTCTTGCGCTCAATTTTGAATTTGACATCTTATGAGCTGCGTTTTGGGAGACAGCCCAAGGTTACTCATCTTCGAGTTTTTGGCTGTCGCTGCTTTATCCTAAAACGTGGTAACTTGGATAAATTTGAGTCGCGATCTTCTGACGGGATCTTTTTGGGTTATACTACTCATGGTCATTCTTATCGTGTTTATAACTTGGAAACTAACACTGTCATCGAGTCATGTGATGTGACTTTTGATGAATCAACCCCCTCTGTTAGTTCTGCTTTTGAACAGGCAAATGAACACGACATGGAACAGACTTTATTTGAAGACGAAGATCCCGGAGAATTCGAGGATGATCCCCTACTACCCTCGACGTCAACCCCCGAAGCTGACCCCGCTTCTACTACTTCGGCACGAGGTCCCGAAGCGACTACCTCAACATCGGTCATCTTGGACCACTCCAACGCACAAGTTGAGGGGGAGACTGCATCCCGCCGTGAGGCTCCACATCATGTCCAAAGGATGCACCCTCCCGAGCAGATCATTGGTGAGCTTGATCAAAGGGTAACACGTTCTCACGCTCATTTCACTAATGCTGCTTTTGTTGCTTCTTTCGAGCCCTTAGATGTTAGTCATGCACTTTCTGATTCTAGTTGGATCAATGCCATGCATGAAGAGCTTGAGAATTTTGAAAGAAACCAAGTCTGGACTTTAGTTGATCCTCCACCAAATGTTCATTTCATTGGAACAAAATGGATTTTTAAAAATAAACAAGGGGAGGATGGAACAATTGTTAGAAATAAGGCTAGACTTGTAGCTCAGGGCTTTTCTCAACTAGAAGGGATTGATTTTACTGAAACTTTTGCACCTGTTGCTCGCCTTGAGGCCATTAGGATTTTGCTTGCCTTTGCGACATCCCGGGGATTCAAACTCTATCAAATGGATGTCAAAAGTGCTTTTCTTAATGGCTTCATAGGTGAAGATGTTTATGTAAAACAACCCCCTGGTTTTGAAAACCCCAAGTACCCACATAAAGTCCTTAAACTTCATAAGGCTCTTTATGGACTCAAGCAGGCCCCTCGGGCGTGGTATGATAGACTTAAGTCTTTTCTGCTTGAGCGAGGGTATTTAATGGGCTCTGTTGATAAAACTTTGTTTACTCTCAAGCATGGCAAAGATTTCCTCCTAGTGCAGATTTATGTGGATGATATCATCTTTGGTGGCTCTTCTCATGCTTTGGTTGCCGAGTTTGCAGATACCATGAGCAGGGAATTTGAAATGTCGATGATGGGTGAACTCACCTTTTTCCTTGGTTTGCAAATCAAGCAAAGCAAACAAGGTACTTTTGTCCACCAGACAAAGTACACCAAGGACCTGCTCAAGAAATTTGACATGTCCGATGCGAAGCCTCTCGCCACTCCAATGGCTACATCTGTAGCATTGGACCCTGACGAAGATGGAGAAGCTGTAGATCAGAAGGAGTTTCGGAGCATGATCGGCTCCCTCCTCTACTTGACTGCCACGAGGCCGGACATACACTTCGCAGTATGTCTGTGCGCTCGTTTTCAGGCTTCACCACGAGCTTCGCACCGCCAAGCGGTTAAGCGCATTCTAAGGTATCTCAAACACACCCTTGAATTTGGCATATGGTATTCATCGTCTTCATCTTTATGTCTTAGAGGTTATTCAGATGCGGATTTTGCTGGGTGTAGAATTGATAGAAAGAGTACCTCTGGTACTTGTCATTTTCTGGGTACGTCTCTGGTTTGCTGGTCTTCCCGCAAACAGTCTAGTGTTGCACAATCGACGGCCGAGGCCGAATATGTTGCTGCAGCTAGCTGTTGCTCTCAGATTTTGTGGATGGTTTCCACTTTGCGGGACTTCGGGTTAGATTATAAGAGTGTTCCACTTTTCTGTGATAACACTAGTGCCATTTGTATTGCAAACAACCCGGTTCAGCACTCCAGAACCAAACACATTGATGTACGGTATCATTTTCTCAGAGATCACAATGAGAAGGGTGATATTGAACTTCAATATGTTGATACCCAACACCAGCTTGCCGATATTTTTACAAAACCCCTCGATGCTTCTCGATTTGCTTACTTGCGTGGGGAACTTGGTATTTGTCATCCTTACGTCATTTTGTGAGGGGGAGCTGATTTTAATTGTCTTGCATATACTCTTTATGGGTGAAATTGCATTTACATATTTTGCTATTATATGCCTGCTTTTCATTCAAAGAAATCATGACAGCTCAGCTCTATGAAATATGTCTGGAACATTGATTGTGCATGATGTTTTATTTTCTAAAAATCAAAACTTGCTCACCGCATAATCTTGTATCTAGCTTGTTTAGGGTGGACTGCTTTTAGCTATCTTTTATCTACTTGACAGCAAGACACTGTTCCTTGGATGCTAAAATTTGCAACTTGAAAAATTGTGTTCTTTATTCATGGATATTCACCAAAATATTTCATTTATCTGAATCAAAATCAAAAATCCATGATTTATCTGGTTTAAAGGAAAAGATCCAGGAGGGTTTGTTTGTCGCACTACTCTATTCTAGACTGCTTACCATTGCACTTTGGTTTGAACTGGGATAGTATAGTGTATGCCAAAATCACCGCCTTAAGCTTCAGATGGCTTTCATGCCTAGGCTTGGCCTGATTGGAAAGTATAAGGTGGACAAACAAATAACCCCTGGCATTAAGAAAAAGAATAACAAAAATTAATTGATCATCAAGTTTGCTTTCACAGCTCCTTTTGAACAAGACTTGTCTGTCTAAGGGTAGAACTTGTTAGCTTTGCGCAGTCCCTGCCTTCACATGTCTAGCTGCTTTGATTCAGTGGTGATGCTTTTACTTCAAAATGACAAAATCACATGCCATCATCTTGTTTCACAGATTGTTAAATTGAGCTGAGCACATGATCATTTGTGTTAATTTTGGCATATTTTTGCATTATATGTCTTTGCAATTCTATTCATTTCGCAGCTTTGCATCTTTTGAATGCTCCTTGATGCTTGCATTGCCAAAGGGGGAGAGATTTTGCTATGTTCTCTGCTGCAAGAAGGCATTATTTCTAAAGGGGGAGAGATTTTTGACATAAAGGGGGAGAAAAATTTGCTCAACTCAGGGGGAGTTCTTTTCAAGGGGAGATTTGCCAAAGGGCTTTTACTCTTTCACAAAGGGGGAGAAAATTTCTTTTATCAAGTGACATGCTTTGGCTCTTTTCTGAGTTTTTATGGTCACTTGTGTGCTGAAAATTTTTACATTTTCTTGAACTTCAATTTGGTTGTCAATGCACTCATCAAGGGGGAGATTGAGAAACCAAGGGTGGTTTCGGTGTTTGTGATGAGTGATTGACAGGCTTTTACCCTCTGTTCGAAGGGTACCTCCGGAGGGGCTTCGGAGGTGGTACCTCCGAAGGGTGTTCGGAGGTGTGTCACCAGAGTGTGTTCGGTGTTTGCTTGCTGCAGCTGTGCAGCGGAGTGTACCTGTCGGAGGGGTCCGACAGTACGCGATGACTGGGTTCGTACCGATGGCTTCGGTACTTTGGGCGGTACACCGGAGTGTGTGCCGGAGGTTGCTAACCCGGAGAGGTCTCCGGAGTACTGGATACACTTGTCTGCTTGTCGGTGGTGCGCAGGGACTTCGGAGGCGACGGACAGGGTTCGAGCCAGGTGAACTTGGGTCAAGCGGGTGGTTTGATGCCAAGGGAGCGGGGAGCTCCGTCACGGTGGCTGCGAAGGTGGTCCGGGTCGGTCCTCGGGTCGAGGCGTGCCAGGTGAAGGCAGAGAGTGCGGAGCGTGGCTCCGGCTGAAGGTACTCCGAGACAAGTCCTCGGAGGTGAGGCACTTCGAAGGTACTCCGAATGGAGTGACTTCGGAGTTGGTGGAACAAGTCCTCTGCGGAGGCAAGGTGTTCGAAGTGTGCTCCGGAGGGAGACACTCGAAGGTGGCCCGACGAAGGTCTCAGAAGTCGAGGCGCATCGAAGGCATGGTCCGGGTGAGGCTCGTCGAGGAGTGTGCTCGGAGTGAGACACTGCGACGAAGTGCTCATGGAATGCTTCATGCGGAGGCCTTGGACGAAGGAGGGACTTCGAAGGGTGGTACTCCGAAGGTGGGGCTTCGGAGTGTGAAGGACTTCGGAGCGAGGCTAGCTCCGGAGTGAGGTTGACTTGAGGTGCTTCGGCCATGCATGGCTTCGGTACACGGACGGACGGTGTTCGAGCTCGGAGTAGCTGCGAAGCCGTGGTGATCCACTCCGGAGGTGGTGGTGCGAAGGCCCAAGGGCTTTGACGGCTTCGGCTCAAAACCGTCACTGTATCGAAGGTCATCTTCGGCGGAGCGAAGGCCAACAGGCTGCAGGCTTCTCGCCGAAGCTTCCGCACCCCTCGCGTGCGAAGGGAGGTTCCAGAAGTCAACTCTGTAAAGGCTGACACTGTCTGTTCTGAAAAAGGCTGACACTGTCCCCTCTGCAGCTGACAGAGAAGCCTCCAAAATAAAGGTGGACTACCTTTTGTACCCCTTAGTTCTGTAGAGACAAAATGGATGTAAACCCTAGGGGTAATGTAGTCACTTCCTTAGGATGAAACCGTGGGCTATAAATATGGGGGCTCGGTAGGTAACATTTAACACTTTGAGCATTTACTGTTGAGCTCCTGTAGCCATACACTTCAATTGAATACATCCTGAGAGTTCATTTTTCTGTGTTCCTTGTTCAAGCGGCGAAGCCCTGTTTCTGTGTGCTTTTGCTTGAGCTCGTGTTGCATACCTCGCTTGTCGTTAGTTCACCGGAGCCTGTCTTGGCGAAGGGTGTTTTATTGCGAAGTGTGCTTTACAGTGTGCTGTCGCTCTGTGTAACTCGAGGCAAGATCTCGCTGCTTACTAGCGAAGCCCTGTTTTATTCCCGTAGTGCTTCTTGTGTCGAAGCCCTTAGCGTGGTCCGTTTTGTGTGCGTGTAGACCTTCGCGTACGAAGCCCAGCACCAGTTGCTGCCGCCAAGTACTTGGTCGTAGTCCACAGAGGGCTGTCCACTCCTGCGAAGGGTGAAGTGCGAAGTCTGCTCAAAGCACCCTGTGTGCGGAGCCTGCACTGACTTAGCAGAGTAGATTTTCGAGGGTTGTAAGTGGAGCGAAGTCTTCTTGGCTTCGAACTTTTGCCTCTCCGAAGCCTGTGTTCGAAGGTGTCGAAGTACCTCCGAACCAGACCTTCGAAGGTTGTGTTCGAAGCCTGTTCCGCAGAAGACTGAACAGAACCGAAGGCTAAGTTTTTAGCCAGAAATTTTAAAAGCTCCCATTCACCCCCCCTCTGGTCGCCGTTTCCGGTCCAACACACATCAAACACAATTTAGTTAGGCCGACGTGGTGACTTCGGTCTGACTGACCTCAAGTCCAGTTAGACCGACCATGTGAGACTTTGCCTCAAAAAAGTGAGGTACCAAAAATTTATCTCTATATCCACTTCGGTCTAACCGGAAGAATTCACGGTCTCAACAAACACTATCGGTCAGACCAACCCAAATGACTTAGCAGAAAAATATCCCTGGACATAGAAAAACCTCTTTGTATCAACTACGGTCAAACCGACAAAAATATCGGTCAGACCAAACTATTTTGGTCTGACCGGAGTGACTACTATGGTCTGACCAAAAACTCTAGGAAATGCTAAATTTTGTTCTACATGAATACAAAGTCTAAGTGGCATAAAATCAAATCTAGCTTTACTTTACAACCCCTCTTAATAGTAAGACAAAGATCAAAATAAAATTCTAGCCTATTTGATCACATCATCTCCTTGATCAAATTACTAACCTCTTTTACCTTCACTTTGATCTTTTCTTTGCCATTAACAATTTAAACCCACGTGCTTCATCCTTTGCTTTATTCTTGTGGACCTAGCATGTCTCAATCACACTTGCAAGCAATAGTTAGTCCACAAATCCCATTTGTCATTAATTACCAAAACCATATCAGGGGTCTAGATGCTTCATCCATCCAACGCAGCCTTTGTGAGAACAGCAAAGTCGAGCAATAGAGCAAGACCTCGTCGTTGCTATGAGCTTGGCCGGATAGTTGGACCTTCACGATCAATGTGTCATTGCCTTGGTCCTGACCCCGATGTCATCACACCATCAGGCTCGTGGCTTCCTGCCCACTTGGCGCTACCAGCATTGTGCCCGCCACTGACCTCTACAACAACACCGGTCACGGTGGAGGACTAGTTAGTAAAACGAAACAACACCGGTCATGGTGGAGGACTAGTTAGTAAAACGATTGTCCTAGGTAGAGGTGGAGGAACGCCATTGTCTCAGGCTCTGCTTTAGCTACAATGATAAATTTGGTCCTGATCACTACATGATTTGCCCTTGCATCTTCCTCCTCAACTTGTCCATTGATGATGACTCCAGACCAAACGACCATATTGACACCAAGCCACAGATCACTCTCCACTTCATCACCGGTGTCCATTCATGTGAGACAATGAAGTGCGTGTCCAGATGGACAACGTCTTTCTACATTCCCTCCTTGTCTCTGGTGTCACCAATAACGTCATTTTCGAGAAGACGACCGACCATACCACCCTGCAACTACTCTCTCACAGCAATGTGCTTGTGCTATCTTGCTGAATGAGTGGATACGTAATCACTGTGGTATACTTGTTTCATTGTTTGTGTGAATGTTGAGTGTTATACTTGTTTCATTGTTTGTGTGAATGTTGAATTTGTAAATTGATTAGTAGTAATAGTGGATCGGGATTTGATGGCTCAAATGCATCTGTGATAATAATAGTTTATTTGTATTTATTTTCATGTTGATGTATTGAACTAAGAATTATGTTATTATGTTTCGGTGGTTGTTATTTTTATATGTATTTTTAGAAAATGTTGAATCGAAGTATCGTATTCGTACCCAATAATTTGGGCTACATAGTTAGTAACTACATCATTCTCACTCATATCCACGTCATCATATGGATCCTCTTTCTCAGATTCATCATTCATCTTCCTCATATTCAACCATCATTTATTTACGTCTTTAATAGGTCATAGTCTTTCCAGTTCCATTACTCCTATTAGCCCACAGGAGTCACGACACTTGCTACAATAAACGAGGAGTCATTGCTACACCTAACCCCGCCATGTCGTGCACTACTACCTTGTCATGCAGCGTACTGCTCTGCTAGGCCTTTAGCTGCTCCACGTCACACTTGTTGGATCTGCACTCTGCCATGCCTAATATGTGCCACGTTGTCTTGCATCTGTGCCACACCACCTTGGATTTGTGCTGTGCCACACGCCCACACCATATCTACGCCATGCATGTCTCTACACTGTGCCGCCACACTCTCTCGCGACCGGTTCTAGATAGAAAGGGGCAGAAACCTACAAATAAGTGGCTATCTCATCCATCTGATAACTGGGCCAACCAATTCTACAACTTGGGAGGTAAGGCAAAGAGACTCCTTAACCCTGTCGACCGCTTTACCACTTTAGTGATGCCTAGGCGATGCTTTAGCAACGGCTTAATAAGTATGTTCCTAGTAACACATTGGCTAGTGTCACTCGAGCTAATCATCTGGGATTTTAGTACACTCTCCATGTCCTTTTGATGCGGTGGTCATAAGGTTTCCTAGTGTGGCCTCTCCAGTCTGCCAAATAGGAAGACATCGACAGTACCTCGCCCGCTCGGCAAGCTCGAGGACGAACTGGTCTTCAATGGGAGGAGATGTCATGTGCTGCCATGACTGGTTTGGGCCAACAGGCCCTAGCCCAGCCAAGCCAACCGCAGCCCCCAGCCCAAGGTGCATAGAGTTTAGGTTATTCTAGGGTTACGGTCTTGTTAGTTTACTTCTCTAATTGTAGTTAGAGAAGGTTAGAAATAAGGGGATTCCTGGTCTACATAAATGAGTCCATAGTGTATAATTAGGCAATCAAGAAATAAAGATCGATTTTTCTCTAAAGTCTATCTCGTTCTCCAACATAGCTCGGCAAGTACATCAACCATGTACAAACATATCCTACTGTTACGATTTACGCAATCGAGCCCCCAACCCTATAGACTGGACATGTATGCTATATAGTCGATTGCATTGTTTGTAGGAGAAAAGAAAGTGTCAGTCCTAAAGTACGTTTATACATCTAATCTTCAGGCAGCGGATCAAGAATACGGAAAGGGAAAGCTCAATGAGAGGATAGCAACGCTTGCTGGTGGTGTTGCTATTATATTATTCAAGTATAATAATAATGGACAAAATGTTATGTCATCCCTTTTTGCTCGTTTTCTTGATTATTTGTTGGAAAGGAAGATAATACGATCATTTGGGGTTGTAATCCATGTTTTGACTTTTGATAGGTGGGAGCACAAACAGATACTGAACTAAAAGAGAAAAAGTTGAGAGTTGAGGATGCCCTCAATGCTACCATGGTAAATTATTGACAAAGCTAACCACTTTGAGCCATTCGATTCATATTTGCTTTTTGAGGAAGCAAGAATTATTGTCATAAGTTTGTTTCTTGCTTGAATTGATAATGTCCTTCTCGTTATAAATTTTTGAAACTGACTCTTCCTCTTTGCATGCAGGCTGCTGTTGAGGAAGGTATTGTTGTTGGTGGAGGCTGCACTCTTCTAAGACTGGCAGCTAGTTGATGCCATCAAGGACACCCTGGAGAATGATGAGCAGAAGGTCACAACCATGATTATGAATCTACTTTATTTCTGTTTTGACTAGTCGTGGTTTATAGATCTCACTGCAGAAAATAGTCCTATCTTTGCACCTGATACTGTTTATGGGTCAGAAATGACAGTGTTGAACTGCTTGGCCTTTCCAATTGACTTGTACTGCTGCTGACTTTACCAGGCGGGAGCTGAAATCGTAAGGGGGCGCTGAGTTGGCCACTTAAATTGATCACTAAGGACATCTCCAATGCTTAGTGCTAATGTAGGTGCTTAGCATAAAAAAAAATTAAGCATCCTTGTTAAGAGCCCTATGTTTCAATACAAAGATATCTAGTAATACTATATTTGTTAATTAATTTGTTGCTGCATTTATTTGACTAGTCATGCACGGTTGAAATTATTTAAATTAACACCCACTAACACTCGATGTTAAAGTAAGCAGCAACATCTTGCGTTAAGCATCCATAGTGGAAAAAATTGGTTTTTTTTCCTCTAAACGTCTATGTAGCTAGGTTTTCTATTAAAGTTGCCCTAAGAATGGAGGTGTTAATGGTAGTGTACGTTGTTACGCAGAATGTTAGTGCTTGTTCATTAAAAGAAAATCAACATTTCACATTATATATCTGAATAACATTCAAAATGTTGTTTTACCAGGTTCCTTCAAATGATAACTTCAAGTATGGTTACAATGCTGCAACAGTACGAGGACTTGATGGCTGCTGGTATCATTGACCCCACTAAGGTCTGTGGCCCTGTGACTTGCCTAAATTTTTTTCCTTAAATATATAGATTAGTATGGACAGACTTCCTATATTTTAGCTGAAATAAATATACCAGTGTGACCACGCGGTATGTCTGTTTTCAGGCATCAATTATTTTATCTTACAGTCACTTTTTTGCATTGATGTCATTAGTTAGTAATGAAAGTTCTAGATCTTGGCTTATAGAGTTGTAGTAGTCCTAGAAAGACTGGATTGCCACAGATGTGTTACAACCTAATTTGCTACGGTTTATTTAGTTTCTCAAAAAGAAGTAAAAATAACTCGAGGAAACGCTAAAGAAAAAACATGGATGGAAGTAAAAGAATATATATAGCGGTAGACTTGGATATAGTTTACGCTTAACCCTATGGTTGTTGCTTTTCTTTCCCCTACCTTGTTTCGTGAGACAGAACTGTGATGAGCTAAAGACTTATGCTCATGATGAACTATGTACAGGTGGTGAGATGTTGTCTCGAGCTTGCTGCGTTAGTAGCCAAGACATTCTTCACATCGGATGTTAGTTGATGCTAAAAGCCACTGACATCGATCCGACGATCCAAAAACATATAGATGCTCGGAGTAGCCCTCCAAACACCAAACGGTGCCGACACCGTGTTCTGACGACCCTCGGCGGTGGCGAGGATATTGAAGTGGAGCCGCCAGACAATCGAATTACACCACAAGGGGGCAACCCAATTAACCGAAGAGAGAGGGGGCGGTCAGACCACCCAAGACGGGTCCGGTCAGACCGATTGAATACTGGCGGTCAAACCGGTGACACAAAGGGTAGACGATCGGGCCATCCGAAAGGAGGGCGATCGTACCGTCCACCAAAGGGTGGTCGGACAAGCCGTGGGTGGTCTGGCGGCAACTAGGGGGCTGTCAGACTGACTGTGGGTAATCTAGCTGGCCACCAGAAGGCGGTTTGACTAGCCACCAGTGGTGGTTAACCCAGTCGTGCACCGTCATTTGGACCGATGGCATGCACCGATCAGACCGGTTGTGGTCGGCGGTCTGATCGTTAGTTAGTGCAGAAAATGCCTCGCCTTGCCGGTGCGCATGTCGATGAAGGGAATCGGTGCATGACTACTCAATGATGAAGATGGATGTTCTAGTCCTGCAAAATAAATATAAAAAAGTAGCAACTCGGTCGAGGGACCGGATTACCGGATTAGATTGGATAGGGCCCGTAACGAGATGTTTTTGGATGAAACCCACAAAGAACTCAGGATAACGTTGTGAAGTACAGACAATTTACAAATCAAATTGACAAAGAGCTATTGCTAGGGCTGTTGCTAGAGTAAGGAAATAATGCTAGGGAAAGAAGTAAATAGAGGTAGTAGATTGAAATAAAAAAGTGTTGGGGAATGGGGAAGCTACGCTAGCCAGCAAAATCAAAAATTTCGCCCCCAAGCCCAAGAACCATGCACGTGAGGGATCATGAATCGGTACCTTCTAGCACAAGGTGCACTAGGTGTAGTGGAAGAAAATGCCGTTGAAGGAAGTGTGAGTCGACGGTGGGAGCGGCGCTCTTCTTCTTCATCATCGTTTCGGCTGCAAGGCTACCGGAGGAAGAGGTGATGTGCGAGTGGGAGAAAGTGCAGCGCGCGAGCAAGAAATCACCAAGAAGGTTTGAAGAGCGTTTCAAAGCCTAGCTCACGGCTGGAGAACGGCGGTTTATATAAAGCCCAGGGTCGTGCGATGCATTAACTACCCCGTCGGCGCATATTCCCATAAGGGCGACACGTTGACCACATCAGTGTTGCACGAGGAGTCGTCCTAGGGGCCCATGCCGTGAGGCGGGAACTCGTGCGTCGAGGCATCCGTCCACTTGCTCCTAGCGGTCTAGCTCCTTTACCGCTTGGCATCCCCATGAAATATCAGTGGTGAGTTCGTTTCTAAGAGTTCTTCGTCGCGGGATTATCTCTACAACACGCTCCCCTTCTCATTTGCAAGTCAATTGAACGGGTGGATGAGAGGGGCTACTATTTGGGGAAATAATCCCGGTAGTATTCCGGGCGAGATTAATGGTCGCTGTGAGTATAACAGCCTATGGCCGCATGGGCCCAAAGAGCAGTGAGGGGACCGGCAAAGACACTTCGAGTTAGCCTTGGAGCCAAAGGCAGGCTCCGCGAGGGCTTAGGCCCTTGGGCGAAGCCGAGGACTGGTGTGGAGTATACCCCGAGCCAGAAGCCTTCGGCGCATAGCCCCTCGACTCCCCATCGAAGGGTCCGAAGTGGAGCCCTCGAACACTGGAGGTCCTCAGAAGATGACCTCGAAGACAACCACGATAGGGACCCAAGTGGGGTCCACAGGAGCTTGGTCAAGGTGGGACGCCAATGACTAAAGCAGAGCGCGTCAGCTACGACGTCATGTAGTCCCTATGGAGCGTGACAGGCTTGCCGGTAGCGGTCTAGTCGGGGTTAGGTATACGACAAGACCGCACGTGTGAGCCGTCATGCCTATCAAATGTAGCCATGTCACTGAATGACTAACAGAGTCCCTATGACCGTATCCCTACCAATTAGGGGTATGAGGGTTTTATGACGTATGTAAGACTAAGGGGACATAGGGTATTGGCTCAGTGAGGGGATCCACTATAAATACCCTCTCCTAGTGTTGTATAGGAATATCTAGCTGAAGATCGAAGAATACAGTCTTTGGGAAAAGTTTTCCATCACGATCTAGTTTCCTTAAACCTGTCGGCGTAATCTTTTACGCCAACAGTTGGCACCGTCCGTGGCGACCTTAGTCCAAGAAGCTAACGTCCTCTCCACTTCACTTTCAGAAAGAAGAAGCATGTCCTCCAAAAAGGGAACCAACACGGTTCCCCTCCGAAGGTCTGCTCGGACCTCGAGGCAAGAGTCCGCTCAAGCCAACCCTCCCCCTTAGGTGACAGAGACCGCCTCAAACCAAGCTCCGGAAGCAACGCCGAGGGCCAGAGACCTCTCTGACTCGACGGGCCCATCGGCGGCCAACCCAGCAGCCGCCAAGGAGGGGCTCACTGGTCTCTATCCACCCAGCGACCACCCTACCACGATCCTCCGGACCGACTTTATCCGGTCGCAGGATTTGGAAACGCACTCAAGAGGTAGCTGGAGCCAAGCCGACACAATGGCCGCTAAAAATGCTCGGCTCAGAGCTGAGCTTGAGCATTGGTAGCAGGTGGCTGTGATCCGACCCCTGGAGCCCGCAAGGGTGCCAGAGGTTGAGGATGTCGCGCTGAGCGATGATGAGGACCAAGGAGACTAGAGGGAGGAGCGGAACGCGTCCTTCGACGAAGAGTCTCCACTACACCATGACCTGCAAAGGGTGCGGTTCAACTCAAAGTTCCACATGGCGAAACTCTCGAAGTATTCTGGGGAGTTCAACCATGAAGATTTCTCTTGGTCCTACGCTTTGGCGATAGAAGCCTGTGAAGGGGGCCAGGATACGATGGCAAAATGTTTCCCCCTCGCCCACGAAGGAATCGCCCTGCGGTGATTCTGGTCACTGAGACCGGGTTCTATCAGATCATAGGACCAGTTGAAGAAAAAGTTTGTCAACAACTTCCAAGGGACCTTCGTGGCCCCCATGTCGACCGGAAGCCTCTTCCAGGTGAAGCAGCAACCCGGTGAGACACTGTGGTAGTATTCACAGCGCTTCGCCCACACCAAGGCCCAAATCAAAGGGTTGTCGGCCTCCTCTGTCATCGACGCGGCCCGCGAGGGCGTCACCAACCTCGGCCTCGTTGATAAGCTTCACCAAAAACTGATTTCTTCGGTGGCCCAGCTGATCACATACTTCGAGGAGTACGCCAGGTCGGAGGAGGGGTAGCTTCACAAGCAAGCGATGATCGCCCCCATCTAAACTCCAGAGGCTAAAGTCTACGAAGCAAGAAGCCACAACCCTTCGTACCCCGTCCTCACTGAACCCCGTCACCACGACTCACGGGAGGGCAGAAGCATTATAGAGGGGAGTTGCTCACCATCGCCGCCCCGACCTACAAGCCCGTGAAGTTCTAGCATGCCCAGGGTGGAGAGCGCTCTGTCAGTGCGAAGCCACCTACGAAGACCCCGGTCGATATTGTAGTCTTCCATTGCAGCGTTCACGGAGAGAATTGGAGCCACGACATCAACTCCTGGCGAATGATCCTCGCCCTCCGAAACGACTACCTCACGCGGAGTTCTGAACGGGTGTCCTCCAAAAGTGCGCCATCTCCCCGTGCCGAGCTCTTCCAAGTGGTAGGGTGAATCGACGAGCCAGGTGAGAAACCAAGGGTGGTTTTAGTCTAGATGATGAGTGATTGACAAGGATGAGTGTTTTGAGTGGTTGAGGTTGGTTAAGTGCACCGAGGGTTTCGATGTGAATTGGAGGTTTGGCTGCCGAGGGTTTCGGCGGTACGTCGCGTTCTTGTTTTGGCATGTCTTGTTTGTGCAGGGAGGAGATGATGACCAATTGTCGACGGCGGGTGATCGAGGGTCGAGCGGGGAGCTCGATGCCGGAGGATCAGGGAGGTCGGGCGAAGTTGGAGAAGATCTCAAGAGTGCACGAAGAGACCGGGCAAGAATTGGACGGACGACTGACTGTGACGGCATGTCGACCGGGTTTGCAAGAGGGAGGCCAGGACATGCATTCCGGCGGCTTGAGGGGATCGAGAGCGAAAGTGTCTTGCTGGCGCTCGGAGTCACGAAGCGGTGTCACAAGTCGAAGGGTTGAGAGGCTTTGTCAGTTTTTGCTGAAAATTGTCGAATCGTTAAATGGTTTTGTTAATTCATTAAATAGGTGTCTAGTATTACTTTAAATTTTCAGTTTTGTAGTGTAACCGCTTGGTATAATTTTTAGAGTGGTTTTACTCTGAAATTATAGTAAAAGGAGAGTCAATTTGTAATTTTCCTTTTAGGTTTTATAGGGTAATTTTCAGAATTGTTAATTATGAAATTACTAAGAGTCTATGTGTAAAATGGGGGCTTCTAGAACATGAGTTGGTAGGATATTATCCTCCAAGTTGGGTGAACCTTAGAGAGCTTTAGAGACAAATATTCCAATGAAAATTGTTGAGAAAACTTGAATTTGAAGTAGCTTTTGGATGAGGAACAGTGCTCTCGATGAGATTTTCGGATCTGACACAGTAAAATCGGCAACACTATTCAAGGTATTTTCTGTTTCTAGCGCAGAGTGCATTTTGTGGCTGTGATCATTTTTGTGCTGCGTTTTCTGGTGAATCTAGTGCAGAAGTTGATATTGATGTTTATACATCTTTTGTTGTGCATGATTTGAATGATCCATTTTCTAAAGTTGCAACATGTTTCTGTGATTTCTTCTGAATTATTTTTCTAAACAAAGTAGGCTCCATAGTGCTGAAATTTATTCTCGAATAGTTGTCTCTGTTTTCAGTATAGCACTCTACATGTTTGATGAAATGTTTCATCAAGTGTTCATCAATATTTTGGCTGATCATTGAAGTGTTTCTTGAATGATTACTTGGTGGAAGGTTGAACAAACATTATGCAATACCAGAAATTACTTTATCACAGTTTTCTCAGGGGTTGTTTTTAGTTTTCTCAATTAGTTTTTTTTGTTGTATTGAGGCTGAGAACTTTGTGTAGTAAGTTTTCTCTGTGAGTATAAGAACTGAGTAGCTGTTGAAGAGTGTCTTGATCTAGTAGTTTGTTTTGCTTCAGCAGCCATAGTAACTATTTTAGATTGTTTTTGATTTTGTCTATGGATTAAATATAGAGTTGCATTTCTTTTGTTTCCTGCTTAAGTTAGTTCAGGAGTTTTATGTTCAGTCTTGTTTTCCTGAAGTTCCTCGATATCTCTAGTAGTTATTGAAGTTATCTGTTTAGTCTTTAGTATATTCTTTTTGCATGTGATCTTGATGTTTGACTGTTGTAGACAAGTTTGTTTTAGTGAATTGCTTTATTGGATAAAAGTGTTCTGAATTCTTTCAATCTGGATCTGTGCTGAACCAAAATCCATACTGTTTTCATCAATAGTTTTTCAGATTATCAGTTTTCAGTGTTCTGTTTTGTCAGATGACTTTATTTGTGCGAATTTTGTTGAACCTTGAAGGATTGATCTCAATTCATTAATCATAATTGTCCCGTGTTAAAAATTTTCTCATATGTTATTCAATTTCTGGTTTAGCTGCTGGAGTGTGCTGTTAGAGAGTTAGCCTTCTCCTTATTGTCTGTTTTGTACATCACTGTTTTTTATTCAATCTTGATGTTTGTTTGAAGTGATACAAGTTAGATGATGTGTTCCGAATTGCAAAATTCTAGATGAATATATGTATGGTTAATCTGGAATGTTGTGAAATGTGATAGAGGAGAAGACACTTTTAGCTCAGCAATTTTTCAATCAAACCAGAAAAACTCTCTAAGCAATGCATGTATGATGAGCAACAGGAATCGGTTGGCATTTATTCAGAATTGTTTCAGCTTGCTGGCAATCCTGTTCAAGATATTATCTATTGTTCAAGGTTTTGAATCTGTTTATTGATTAAAGTGAGAAATAGTGCTTTGTACTGAAATTGATATGCTGAAATTAAATGTGATTCAGTTTGAATGCTGTTTTCAATACATGAACATGTCTGATCAGATTTGGAACTTCTGTGTTGGGTATTCTCAGTAAACCATTTGTGTATATGTTTGAAGGTTGTGTGCTGAAATTGAATCTGAACTGTTTTAATACTATTTCAGGATATAGTTTAGAATTGAATCTGTTGAGTCTCATCTGATCTGATATAAAATTGAAATCTGAATGTTGAATTAATTTGAAAACTGTTTTGCTGTTCATTATCCAGTTTGTTTCAGAAGTTTAGAAATTGTCCTAGTACTGTAATCTGTTTGGAGATGGCTGATTTGTAGTGAACCTGTAATTTGAAATCTGTTTTGTATTTGAACCTTGAATTTTAAATCAAAACTGATAACACTATTCATCGTCATGTCTTTTTCAAGAGTAGTGTTTTTACAACTGAAACCAAGTTGAATACTTGTTCAATTTTGTTGCTGAACAATTTGTGCTCAGTTCTGAGTTTTCTGAATCTCTTGCCTCTGTCGGAGTTTCAAACATCGATTTCTATCTGTCGACCATCCAGTTACCGATCTACTCACTGTAGTTTGAATTTTCAAGTGTCGACAGATTGTTTCAATTCTTCAAACGCCGATCAAGACTGACTTTTGAATTTAGAATGATTTGATGCTTTGATTCATTCTGATTGGTTTGAAACTTGAAACTGAGTGTTTAGAGGTGCGTTGGGGTGTTTTGAACATGCCATCATATTCACGAGAAATTGTTGAGGCGCCTATTCACCCCCCTCTAGTCACCATTCTGATCCCAAAATTGGTATCAGAGCCGGTTAGATCACCAGTTGAACTTAACCGGTTTGTGATCCTTGTTTTGGCGACATGGAAAGGAACACCAAGATCCCAATATTTGATGGTCGAGATTATGCTTATTGTAAGGTGCGCATGGAGGCTTATTTGCTAAGCCAAGGAAGTGTGATTTGGGACATTATTGCATCCCAATATGTGATACCTGACACTCGTACTCCAGAGACTGACACTACTACAAACTGTCACTGTAGTGGCGTTGGGCAAAACCACTGTAGTGGCGGGCCATTAGATGCCCGCCACTAGAGTTGCTGGTGCTGACAGCAGCACCAGCGCCCGCCACTATTGTTGGTAAAGTAGTGGCGGTCGGTGCTGACGTCAGCCCGGACCGCCACTAATTTACCAATTGCAGTGGTGGGCGCTGGTGCTGCCCGTCGCTGCTAAGATGGCCGCCACTAAAGTAATGATGACATCACTTGCGACCGCCACTACTATTCTAGCTATAAATGCGCAGCTTCTTCCTCCCCGAGCTCTACTGGAGTTCGCATTTAATTTTGTCCGTACAATGGCGACAAAAATCTAGATAAAGAGGGGGGAGGCTTTGTTTTCGTTTCTTTTGAAGGATTTCATTCTAGGAGGTAAATCCATGCCGAATCTCACATTTATTTTGTATTTAATCATGTATACAATGAGTTATTATCGTGTTTCTAATTTAGGGTTTGTGAATAGAAATTTTCAAATAATCTTCCATTTACAGTGTTACCTTCTCCCAAATGAACAAATATGACCCTCCTCACAATTATTCATCACTTGTATATTGATTTACGTCATTTTAATCTCTTTTTTAATTTGATTTATGATTATAGATCTAGAGTTATGTTGTTTGGAGAGAGAGAGAGAAACCAATATAGTTAATTTATTTAATAATTTTTTCTGCTTAATAAGTAGTTTTAATTAAAGCATTGAGGATTTTTAATTAATGTTGTTATGAGCGATAATAAATCAATATATTTTCAATTTGTAAATTACTAAAATTAACAATAATGATTTTATTAATATTTTTTCAAATAATATATGTTTCAGATGGAGCACAGGTCCTGGATGTACTCGTCCAACGACGGAGATGTGGTGGCATATTTTAACAGAGTAACTGAATTTACTGAAGCTGTCGCACAATATGCTTCCCGTCAGAGTGAAGAGGCAATATATTGTCCTTGTAAAGTTTGTAAAAACGAAGTGATGTATCCGTGTTCTGATCGTGAAACCATACGATTTCACTTGTTGAAAAATGGTTTCGTGAAGAACTATTATATATGGACGAAACACGGTGAGATGGGCCAAAATCCTCCTGAAGATTCTGATGTGCCGCAAGATGCTCATCAACATAGAAGAGGTTGTGATCATACATCCGACATAGGTAGTGGAAATCATTTGACTTGGCCCATCCAGATTTCTCAGACGATCCTAGAAATATCAGGATGGAACTTAGCACGGATGGAATGAATCCCTTCGGTGAGATGAGGAACCCACATAGTACGTGGCCAATCTTTCTATGCTTGTTCAACATTCCATCATGGTTGTGCCATAAAAGAAAATACCTTATGCTCACTACTCTAATTTCTGGTCCAAAACAACCTGGCAATGACATTGATATCTTTCTAGAACCTTTGATGGAGGATATGAAACGTCTATGGGAACATGGTGTCTGTGTGTGGGATGAGCACAAGAAAGAGCACTTCAATCTAAGAGCCATAATCTTTTGCACCATAGCTGACAACCCAGGACGCATGTCCCTAACAGGACAGGTTAAAGGAAAGACAGCATGTGTAGTGTGTGTGGACCAGACAGAATCTATGCATCTTCCATCATTCGTTAAGACGATATATATGCGACACCGCAGATTTTTACCAAAAAACCACAAATATCGAAGAAATAGGAACCATTTCGACGGTACAATCGAGCTTGGACAGCCTCCACGAAATCGAGATGGCAAATTTCTATTCGAAATGGTAAAGAATATCAAAGTTGTTTTCGGAAAGAAGAGGAAGAAATCTGAAAAAATTTCAAAGGACGCTCCATTTAAAAAACAGTCGATCTTCTTTAGATATTTGCCCTATTGGAAGGAGTTGGAGATTGGTCATGCTATCGATACAATGCACGTTGAGAAGAATGTCTTCGAATGCACTATCGGTATTTTGTTAGACATACCGGGCAATTCAAAAGATGGACTCAAAGTACGAAGGGACCTTCAAACTCTCGGAATTAGACCTGAGCTTCACCCACAGGAAAGGGCCAATGGAAAATTTTTCCTTCCGGCTGCTAGCTATAACCTCACAATTGACGAGAAAAGATCAATCTGCAGGTGTCTACATGGAATTAGAGTTCCAACAGGATTCTCAACGAATATAAAGAATATTGTCTCCGTAGCAGATTTGAGGATGAGCGGCTACAACACTCATGATTGTCATGTTATGCTTGGGCTATTCCTCGCCATCGCAGTAAAAGGAGTCAAACATTCATTTCTGAAGATGGTGATAACACACATGTGTCACTTCTTCAATGTCATATCAAAGAAGGTGATCGACACTGAAGAGTTAAATGAATTACGTAAACAAATGAGGGAGACTATGTGTCAGCTTGAGATGTGCTTTCCTCCTTCATATTTTGATATTATGGAGCACTATATGATACATATAGCAGACCAAATCTTTGTTCTCGGTCCAACGTACCTGCACAATATGTATGCGTACGAGCGTCTAATGGTTATCTTCAAGGGTTACGTACGAAATCGTGCTTATCCAGAGGGCTACACGACTGAGGAAGTCATTGAGTGCTATGCAGATTACATAAGAGATGGAAGACCAATAGGAGTTCCCGTGTCGCGGCACCATGGAAGACTCACCAGTAAATGAACTAAAGGCAGGAAAATCATACGAGACAATAGTTATCAAAGAATAAGAGAATCACATTACAGTGTAATGCATCAGTTGGCGATTATGAGACCATATGTTGAACAACACCTGCAAGAGCTTCGTGAAAAGAATGAAGATCACGATGAACAATGGATTATGAAAGAACACAAAATTTATTTCACATCATGGCTGAGGGATCTAAACCTTTCGATCGGAGAAACCGACGAAGAGATGATGATAAATAAATTGTCTTACGGTCCATTGAGCATGGTTAAAACATGGCAAGCGTATGACATCAATGGTTTCACATTCTATACCAAAGCAAAGGATCAAAGGAGTCAGCGCCAAAATAGTGGTGTCAGAGGAGAAGCAGAAGATAGCACTGGACAAAAGAATGCTTACTATGGATACATCGAAGAAATATGGGAACTTAACTATGGGAACTCTATAGAAATCCCTGTATTTAAGTGTCAGTGGGTCAGACATCCAAAAGGTGTGGAGGTGGATGATTACGGGTTTACGATAGTTGACCTTAATAAGGTGGCTTATAAAGATGACCCTTGGATACTCGCTCAATCCGTGGCACAAGTATTTTACATACTTGATCCTAAAGATGAGAAAAAATACATCGTTGCTCCAGGAAAACAAAGAATTGTTGGAGTTGATGGAGTCGAAGACGAAGAAGAATACAATCAGTTTGATGAGGTGCCGTTTTTCGTTGACATATCAAGGATCAATGTGGTTGAAGCAAAACTGTCATTTGGAGTGTGATTCCTTATCTACGCACCAATGGCGATGGAAAATTAGTTCAAGGCTAGATCATTTATGTTTAGTTGTAAAATCAATTATGTCATTTATTATTAAAACATTTTCAAGATCAAATGAGGATTGTAGGAAGAGTATTATATGCTATATATATAATCACTACTAAGAGAAAACATGAATAAAAAAGTATTGAAAATTAGAATAGAAATGTAAAAAACATGTTCGGATGCCTAGCAGCAAGGTTCGAACCTCAAACCGCCTGCGGGCAGCAAGGTTCGAACCTCGAACCGCATGGCACCAAAGCAACCCCCGAACCACTGCGCTACTAAGTGTTTCTCGACATGAGTGGCAACGTATGCTAGATAACCCCACCAGAGGCAGTAGTGGCGGTCGCATGATGTCACCAGACCGCCACTGCTATCTGACATAGTAGTGGCGAACTGGATGACGTCATCATGCCCGTCACTACTAAGACACCTATATATACTTTCCACTCCCGCCGTCCGAAAACCTAGTTTCATTTTCTAAACCCTAAACTCTCGTGTCGCCCCCCTCCTCCCGTCGCCGCCGTCGACGTCCCGGAGCACGTTGCCGCTGCCCTCCGCCTGTCGCCGCCTTCCTCGGAGCCCGTCGGCGCCGCCCGTCGTCGCCGCCATCCAGTCGATCAGTAAATGATTATTAACTTATATCTTTGGTCTTATTTTATTCGAGCTTAGGGTTAAAATGATGGAGGATTGTTATATTAATTTAGTATAATATTACTAGTAGAATGCACTATAACAATAATGTTTTTTAATCTACTGTAAAAAATTTCCGAGAAAACAATTTCCACTATAACAATAATGTTTTTTAATCTACTGTAAAAAATTTCCGAGAAAAAAATTTCCACTATAACAATAATGTTTTTTAATGTACTATAAAAAATTTATGAGAAAAAAATTTCCACTATAACAATAATGTTTTTTAATGTACTATAATATTACTAGCTTAGGGTTTTTTAATGTTATATCAATGTGACAAAAAAAATGCAGATGGCTCCTCCTAAGATTGAACCAACAAACAGTCGATCCTCAGACTCTACATCAAGTGGCGTGTGTGAGGTTTGCAAATGCGGTAAACATAAGGTACATGATGGTATAGTTTGCAGTTGTTTGGCGAAGAAAGTGATTCTCATAATGGACTCCGACTCGGAGGACGACTCGCGATCGCCGCAACCAGATAGGGTAAGTGTTGGCAGACGGAAGAATGATGAGACAACCGGTGGTAGAGGGAAACATGCCGAGGCTAGCGGTGGAAAAGGGAAGCATGTACAGCAATGTGGCAGCAAGAGGAGGAAGGAGGCAAGATCCTCTTTTTATGCAAATTTTATATTTTTATCATCCAATTCAATCATTGATAATAAGTTGTTCTCACTATCACCGCCGCGTGTATTTTCTTGTTCAGGAACATGGGGAGCAGTTCAGACTGCCTGATGATGCCGGTTTGGTTGAGGATTGGCAAGTTGAGGCTTTTAATCTGTTTAACCAGAAATAGGTTGGGTTTGTGCCGAGGAAGAAGAAGAAGCTCCAAACCATATCTTTCTTTTGGGTTTGACCAGTAGTGCGTTTCGATGTGTAAGCTGGTTTCCCCAGCCTGGACTTGTGTTTGTTTACTTGCTTTCAAATAAACATGATATGTCAAGTGAGCCCCCGCACCACCACGCTACAAAGTCTCGATCATATAGTAACAACATGTAATAAAAACACACTTAATGAAAATAAAAACAGTAAACTAAGGGAGAAAAATATCAATTTTTGCAATTAGAATATTGGTGTTGTATTTTTATTGTACAAAAAGTTTCAATTTCAAAGGAAGTATAAACTATAGATAAGTTATGATGTATTTTTATTGTACATGTTTATTAATGAAATAATAAAAAGTAAAGTGAGGCAGAAAAATACCAAATTTTTAAATTTGATAAGTTATGATGTATTTTTATTGTTAAAAAATCAAGTTCAAACTAGAATTTAAACATGAACAAAAAAGTCATGAAAATGTAAAAAAAATGTTTGGATGCTAGCAGCAAGGTTCGAACCTCAAACCGCCTGCCGGCAGCAAGGTTCGAACCTCGAACCGCATGGCACCAAAGCAACCCCCGCACCACTGCGCTACTAAGTCTTTCTCGACATGAGTGGCAACGTATACTAGATAACCCCACCAGCAGCGGCGGATTAGTAGTGGCGGGCATGATGATGTCACCAGCCCGCCACTGCTATCCTTTTAGTAGTGGCGGTCGCATGATGTCATCGGCCCGCCACCACTAAGTCGAGTGACGTACACTGAGGCAGTAAAATACCAACTTTTTAAATTTGATAAATTATGATGTATTTTTATTGTTAGAAAAAATTCGTGTTCAACGAGGATTAAAACATCAATAAAAAAGTGCTGAAAATTTAAAAAAGTACAAAACAGAAAAAAAATGTTGATTTGGCGCCAGCAGCAAGGTTCGAACCTCAAACCGCCTGTCGGCAGCAAGGTTCGAACCTCAAACCGCATGGCACCAAAGAACCCCCCGCACCAGTGCGCTACAATGTATTTATCGGCTATTTGTGCAGTGTATGCTACATAATCCCTACCTCTACGTGGACTTTTTTGCATTTAAATACCAATTTCTGTTAATGAAAAATACCAATTTTTGCAATTAGAATATTGGTGTTGTATTTTTATTGTACAAAAAGTTTCAAGTTCAAAGGATCAAAAGAATCAACTATAGGTTTTGCTTTCAAACCTGAGTCATTTCATCTCTAAACCCTAATTCATCCCCGGAGAATCTTAGGTTTCTTAACGCCCTACATGATTATTTTCTCGAAACAATTTTATTTTTTATGACAACATCTATGGATCGATCATATCATAACAACATGACAAGTCTCATCTTTTTTAGACTTTATTTTATTTTTTGAGGATTAAAAACTATAAAAATACAAGTTGTCGATCGAGTGTTGTGGAAACCTACATTTTTTATGATGGTTTTAAATTTACTGGATAATAACTAATTATAGAGTCAAAACATGAATATGGTTTTCTATAAATTTTGGTGAATTATTTCATGTCTTGTAGTTCAAATTGAACTTATTTTGACTTTGATCATAAAAACACACTTAATGAAATAAAAACAGTAAACTAAGGGAGAAAAAGTAAAGTGAGGCAGAATAATACCAATTTTTTAAATTTGATAAGTTATGATGTATTTTTATTGTTAAAAAATCGAGTTCAAACTAGAATTTAATTATGAATAAAAAAGTCATGAAAATTAGAATAGAAATGTAAAAAATATGTTTGGATGCTAGCAGCAAGGTTCGAACCTCAAACCGCCTGCAGGCAGCAAGGTTCGAACCTCGAACCACATGGCACCAAAGCAACCCCTGCACCACTGCGCTACTAAGTGTTTCTCGACTTGAGTGGCAACGTATGCTAGATAACCCCACCAACGGCGGATTAGTAGTGGCAGGCATGATGACGTCACCAGCCCGCCACCGCTATCCTTTTAGTAGTGGCGGGCATGCTGACGTCAGCATATGCCCGCCACTACTATACTTTTTTCCACCCGCCCAGACTAAACCCTAGTAGTGGCGGTCGGTGATGTCAGCGGCCCGCCACTACTATGTCTTTGCCCGCCACTACTACGATAAATATCAGTGGCGGGCAGGATGACATCAGCGTGTGCCCGCCACTGCTAATCCACCTATATAAAAGTTTCGCTCCCGCGTCTAAAACCCTAAGCCCTAATCTTCTCCTGCCAGTTACTGCCGCTCCCAGTGCCCGCGCCGCCACCATTGGAGCCCGTCGTTGTCGTCCCCGAAGCCCGTCGCCGCCATCTCGGAGCCGTGCCGTTGGTGTCCCCGGACCCCTCGCCGCCACCTTGAAGCCATCGCTGTCGTCCTCGAAGCCCATCACTGGAGCCCGCGTCGGTGTACCCGGACCCCTCGTCACTGCCGTCCCCGTCCTCGACGCACGCCGCCAACCCCGTCCCGGAGCCCGCGCCGCCACCCTCGGAACCCATTGCCGTCGTCGCCCCGAACTCCGCCGGAGCCCACGTCGCTGTCACCGGACCCCGCGCCGCCGTCCCCGTCCCCGAGCGCACACTGCCGACGTCCTGTTGATTCCACTTCATACTTACCGGTGAGTACCTTCCGGGCATCCTCTTTTTCATCCCTCAAGCATATTAACTTGTTCCCAGAAAAAGTTTAGAAACATTCAGATTTTATATTATGTTCTAGAACAGTGTAGAAGTAGTTTGCTTCCGCACAACGTATGTTTATAAAAATGAACTTGGTAGAGGGAGTGATACAACAGATTATATTCAAACTTGATATGTTAATAAAAATGAACTTGTTTCAGCCGGACCGAGAACGTTTTGGGGACAATGATTAGTTTTTCTTGTAATGTAAATGCAGTGACTGGAATAATTTATGCATCATTATGCATCATTTTATTGTGTGATCAATTTTTTCAACATGATGGTTAGAAATTATAATCCCCAAAGGGATTTAATCCTACCCAAAAGAACACATAATTAAAAGGGAGGGATTTAATCCCAAGGGAATTTAATCTAGGAGAGGGATTGAGTGACATGAGAGGGATTCACTCACGCCCGCCACTGCTAATCCACCTATATAAACGTTTTTGCTCCCGCCGTCCGAAAACCTAGTTTCATTTCTAACTCCCGTGCGCCGAACTCTGCCCATTGCCACCGCTCCTGGAGCCCACGCCGCCCTCGGAGCCCGTCGTCATCGTCCCCGAAGGCCGTCGCCGCCAAACTCCGCACGTCGCTCCCAAAGCCCACGCCACCCTCGGCTACCCTTGAAATCATTGCAAGGTGTTTAGATAATTAAGTTTGTTTAAATTCTGATTTCTTGATTAGACATAAAGATTAAATAGCAAGTTTGTGATGTACTCTTTAATTTGACTCATTGGAGCTAAATCTGTGATTAAGTTTGGAGGAGCGTTGGGTGTTTTGAAAGGGCCATCTAATTCGAAAGAATTTGTTCGAGGCGCCTATTCACCCCCCTCTAGTTCTTGAGTGAAGTCTTCTATATCTAAGTTATGCCATGAGAAATATTGCATACCACATTACCACTTTTTTAGAACAACTTTTAGAGGCCTATGATGCAAATAGTAATTGAGTTATCTCATGTATGTCATCAAGCCGTGCGACACATCCATTCCTGTCAACAACTTCTTCTTTCTCGTGTTGCTGACAGGGAATGGATGTGCTCACGGTTCCATGGCAGCCATGAACATATTTGAAAAACAACACAAAATATGCTGAGGCCTCAACAACACTACAAGAGAGAGAGAACAACACAATCTCCTAACTTGAGGATTAATATAGTAGCTTCAGAAGTAATAGCTCACTACTGTAGCCAAGAAGAGTGTTCATACATTTTCCACCTTTGACACTGTGATCAGTTTACTACTACTATTACTTCTGAGGCTACAGTAGTAAACTGATCACAGTGTCAAAGGTGGGAAATGTATGAAAACTCTTCTTGGCTACAGTAGTCAGCTATTACTTCCGAAGCCACTATATTAATTCTCAAGCTAGGAGATTGTGTTGTTCTCTCTCTTTAGTTTTGTTGATACCTCAGCATATTTTGTGTTGTTTTTCCCTCTAATGTTCCATGGCAACAAAATATGCTGAGGCCTCAACGACATTGTGATCAGTTTACTACTACTATTATTTCTAAGGCTACTATATACTAATCCTCAAGTTCATGCATCCGGTTGAAGACCAACATTAGATTCTGCAATTCATTTTAGAGGCCTATGATGCAAATAGTAATTGAGTTATCTCATGTATGTCATCAAGCCGTGAGACACATCCATTCCTGTCAACAACTTCTTCTTTCTCGTGTTGCTGACAGGGAATGGATGTGCTCACGGTTCCATGGCAGCCATGAACATTTTGAAAAGCTACACAAAATATGCTGAGGCCTCAACAACATTGTGTTCAGTTTACTACTGCTATTATTTCTAAGGCTACTATATACTAATCCTCAAGTTCATGCATCCGGTTGAAGACCAATATTAGATTCTGCAATTCCTTTTAGAGGCCTATGATGCAAATTGTTATTGAGTTATCTCATGTATGTCATCAAGCCGTGTGAAACGTCCATTCCTATCAACAACTTCTTTCTCGTGTTGCTGACAGGGAATGGGCATGCTCACGGTTCCATGGCAGCCATGAATATTTTGAAAAGCTACACAAAATATGCTGAGACCTAAACAACACTGTGACCAGTTTACTACCGCTATTATTTCTAAGGCTACTATATACTAATCCTCAAGTTCATGCATCTGGCTGAAGGCCAACATTAGATTCTGCAATTCCTTTTAGAGGCCTATGATGCAAATTGTTATTTAGTTATCTCATGTATGTCATCAAGCCATGGGACACATCCATTCCTGTCAACAATTTCTTCTTTCTCGTGTTGCTGACAGGGAATGGATGTGCTCATGGTTCCATGGCAGCCATGAACATTTTGAAAAGCTACACAAAATATGCTGAGGCCTAAACAACACTGTGATCAGTTTACTACCGCTATTATTTCTAAGGCTACTATATACTAATCCTCAAGTTCATGCATCTGGCTGAAGGCCAACATTAGATTCTGCAATTCCTTTTAGAGGCCTATGATGCAAATTGTTATTTAGTTATCTCATGTATGTCATCAAGCCATGAGACACATCCATTCCTGTCAACAATTTCTTCTTTCTCGTGTTGCTGACAGGGAATGGATGTGCTCATGGTTCCATGGCAGCCATGAACATTTTGAAAAGCTACACAAAATATGCTGAGGCCTAAACAACACTGTGATCAGTTTACTACTGCTATTATTTCTAAGGCTACTATATACTAATTGTCATGTTCATCCGGCTGAAGGCCAACATTAGATTCCACAATTCCTTTTAGGGCCTATGATGCAAATTGTTATTGAGTTATCTCATGTATGTTATCAAACCATGTGACACATCCATTCCTGTCAACAGCTTCTTCTTTCTCGTGTTGCTGACAGGGAATGGATGTGAACATGGTTCCATGGCAGACATGAACATTTTGAAAAACAACACAAAATATGTTGAGGCCTCAACAACACTAGAGAGAGAAAACAACACAACATCCTAACTTTAGGATTAATATGACATCAGACCTTTTTTGCATAACCAAAATTCTGATACATTAGCCTCTTAATATGAATAGTTTATCAATGGCGGAAGAAGGACGTTCCATCGAGGAGCTCATCTACGAGTCTCCCGGAAAAACAAATAAAGAGGGTTCATCTGAAGGATCCTCCGATAGCGAATCTTCGTACCACTCTCCGGAGAATGAACATCCAATGGAGCCTAGGAAGAAGAGAACGAGAGAAGACGGCGATGAGGATTACATTCCTGAAGCTCAAGCGGAGGTAATTATTACGTTAGTAACAAGTCAGAGCAGCTTCTAACCGAGGATTACATTCCTGAAGCTCACATTGTCTATCATCGTAGGATCGTCCAAAGCGAGGAAGCAAGCATCGATTATTCTAAGTCGAGAAAAGAACAACTATTGTCCCAGCTATTGAGTTAGCTGAGCGAACAGATGTTGAGCCCGCTGCCACAACATCGTCTGCAAATGCGAAGAGGAGAGGGAAACGAGAGAAGAACAAGCTGCATACATCTATCTATGAGGTTGAAGAAGTGCATGTTGATGGGGCTCCAAAGAAGCCAAAAGAAATCACAGCAAAGTGGCGTAACGACTGTGGATGTCTCGCCAGGGAGCGATGTAAGATAGTTTGGAAAAATTGGAAGACTGTCCCTGAAGCTACAAAGAACGAATTGTGGCAGCATATAAAAGCGCATTATAAATTCCCGGAAGACCGCTTAGAAGACGCTAAAGCTGCCACATTGAAAACTATCGGGAAGGCTCTCCGTACATTTAGGACTAAACTGAACACACAATACCTTCAGAAAGATGAGTCGCCACTCAACGACTACGGCTTTATAACGCCAAATGAATGGAATGAATTCAAAATGCAGCATTGCTCCGAAGAAGCCAAACAAGAGAGCATAATGCTCAAAGAACTTAATAAGAAGAATAAGTTCCCCCATAAACTTGGGCCAGGTGGATATAAGGCTAAGGAGGATGAGTGGAGTAGAAAGGAGGAGGAGGACCGTGCGGCTGGGTTACCTGAACAGTTTTCAGGTGCTGATCAGCGCACTAAGAGATGGCTCCTAGGTCGAGCTAAAAAAACACCCGAGGGCCAATATATGCTCTCCGACTCACGGACTAGTGAAGTATTCCAGAAAGCACAGGAAATCGCTGAGTTGGAGAAGACTAGAAAGTTCAAGCCCGAGGGATGTAATGACCAGCTTACATCTGCTCTCGGAAACGAGGAACATCGAGGGCGCACCCGAGGTGTCTCTTCTATAGCACCCTGGAAAAATACTTTCAAGAAACAGGAGGGTGCCACATACAAGAAGCGTCAAGCACGCACAGACGACGCCGCAGAGCACCGTGCAGATTGGGAGCGACACTTTTTTGAATTTATTAACGAGAACCCAAACATAATGCAGGCTGCAGCTGGACAAATAATTGTGCCAGAGGTACGACTCGACGTACCAAGCAGTGTTGGCTCAGTACAAGACAAATTTCCTGTAAATTATATTAAAGAGGACACACCCTGCAGCCTGCATGTACCGATAGGGCGCAAAGGGCATTCTCAAGAGGCTGCACGAGGCATTGTTATGCCTGGGGATTTATTTCACAATCGGCCTATTCCTGCTGACTATACCAAGGTTCAGGTCAATGAGATCACCAACGACAGATTTATTAATGACCCCTTGGATCTTCCAATGCCTGATGAGGGGATTGAGACAATCGGAGATGCTCTAAATAACTTTGTCCTATGGGCGAGCCGAGATATCAAATTACTGCACACAAGTTCTCAGAGTAAATCACCTATTGTCTCATCACAATCCCCCACATATCTTTCATCTCAGGATGTGCAAAATATAGGATCATTATCACCTGTTGATGAGCGTGAAATAGAGGAAAAGGCAGAGGAAGAGCCAGTGCCCAATAAAGTGACAGAAGTGATAGAATCGAAAGTGACTTCTGATCCTCAAGTGACAAAGCCAGTGCCAGTGCTTGAGCCCACTGATGAGCCCAACACAAATGTGCCAAAGCCAGATCAAATGCCAGTGCTAGTTCCGACTGAGCCTCAAGTGCCAGTTCCGGCTGATCCTCAAGTGCCGGTGGCCAAGCCCATAACAAAAGTGCCAGTGCTAGTTGCTGCCGAGCCTGAAAAACAAGATGCATGCCCAAAGCCAGCAATCCACAAGATAACTGTTCAAGCTGGGCAGTGTTCTGCGCTGAAATCTGAGATGCATAAATTTTTTAATACTTTGGGGCAAACACGTTCTATGCCCGAAGCGGCTCCCATAAAGGCTCCAGTACAAAAGCATGCGGGCTCACTTTCTGTTGATAAGAGGACCTACGGAGACGAGGATTATATCGAATACGAACCAGGCAAACCATTATTACCCCAAGGAGTACTTAATTGTATGCCTTGGACGATGAAAACATTTCATGACTGGTACCTCGAAGCGTCTTCGTTAGGAGTAACACAAATAGAACTGAAGGTTCCACAAGAAATATTCAACTGCCCAGAGTTTAAGCTTGCACTATTTTTTGACGACTTCCATCGGATGTTTCGTCTGAAGCGAACCGACATCACAAGCATGATGCTCTGGTGCATGTAAGTACTTTATACTTTGTCAATACAAAGCAAAAATAAATAATGTCTTATATTGACTATTGTTTTATAACATATGCAGTTGTAATTCACGCGGTGACGAGTCTAAATTGTATGGGTACTTAAACCCGTCATTAATAAGCCAAAGTGCGCTGAACCCGACACTAAACCAGAATGATAGCAAGTACTGGACTGCGGGTAAGAAAAAATTTCAAAGAAAGATGTTCAATAAAGATGAAGACAAACTTAAGAAGAACAAAAGGAGTTGTGCCGCGTTGTATATTGTGCGGTGCATGTATCAATGGAAGGACAGAGAAATGATAAGTGGGGCATATAACTTTAAGTAAGTATACCCACTATATCCACTTAAACACGTTTTATCGATTATGAAACTAACATAATCATATATTACTTCTTTCGATAGTGATCATTGGATTGCACTTCTGATATACCCAAAGAGCTCAAGGGTTTATGTGCTCGACTCGCTCGACAAACCCAAAAAAGAATATCAAGATATATTAAATGTTATTCAGAGTGCATATAGATACTACGTGGAAAAGTTAGGTGGCCCACATGATCCACAAAGGCCAAAAGAAATGCTTATCAGAACCAACTATCCGGTAATATTATATTTTTAAATTTGTTAATTCAATTGATAAAGCCAAACTATATATCGTTCTAACTTTGTCTATTTTGAAGTGTCACAAACAATCTCTTGGTTCCGTGCATTGTGGCTACTATACTTGTGATTTCATGAGCAATAACTTAGGAAAGTTTGGGCGGACAGTATCTGAGGATACTAAAGAAGTAAGTTGATTTCTTGTGTGTTAATCTAATATAACTTGCAGCGTATGTACTTATATTTTACGTATGCAGGCGTCAGGTCCATCAACCGTTGCCCAGAAGAGCCAACTCTCTGAATCACAAATGTACGAAATCGTATCAAGGATGTGCCGCTTCACGATGCATGAGATTCTTCATGAGCTTGGAGTATTTTTCGATCCTGAGAGTGAAGTGGCCAAGCATCCAACTCTGTATGATTGGGTCGGAAGATTGAAAAGGCGAACCAATTAAGATATGAGTTAGCCTTCCAAGAAAACATAAACCGCATGAGCATGTATTTGTGAAACAATGAATTGTGTTGATGGATGGTTATTGTGAAACATAAACCGGAAGAATGTAAACTTTGTAAATTTTTGAAAATTGATGAGATTGATGGTTGTTGTGTTGATGTGTTTTTGTTGTGGATGTGTATGTGGATATGTGGATGTTTTGCTGCTGTGTATGTGGATATGTGGATGTTTTGCTGCTGTGTATGTGGATGGCCGTGTGAAGCATATAATTTCTGTGTTTTGGTTTGTGGGATCACAGCATTCTGTGTTATGGCTTATACACAGCAGTGGCGGGCAGATGAGGTAGCTTGCCCGTTACTGCTGTTGACACAGTGGTGGCGGGCGTGCTGACATCATCTGCCCGCCACTGCTATTGATAACGGCAGTGGCGGGCAGATGAGGTCAGCGCGCCCGCCACTGCTGTTGACATAGTGGTGGCGGGCGCGCTGACATCATCTGCCCGCCACTGATATTGATAATAGCAGTGGCGGGCCGATGAGGTCAGCACGCCCGCCACTGCTGTTGACACAGCGGTGGCGGGCGCTCTGACCGCCACTGCTAACCAGCGATAGCAGTGGCGTTAGAGCAGTGGCGGACTGGATGCCCGCCACTATAGGTCGATTTTGCCCGCCGCTACAGTGTCGCTTTGTAGTAGTGTGAGAAGGCACAATATGAATTTAATAGCAAGGCTAGAAACATTCTTTTTATCAGTTTGAGTTGCAACGAGTTTGACAGGGTCCAGCACCTTTGGACTGCACGAGAAATCTGGACGACCTTGCGTACTTTTCATGACGGCACTACCCAGATTAAGGCTAGGAGGCAGAGCACGTATAATCAAGAATACCAAATGTTCGTGCAAGGCCCTGGCGAATGGGTAGATGCCATGTTTGCACGATTTGATGGGATTGTCAGTAATTTACGTGCCACTGGGACTTTGGCTTACTCTGACCACGATAGGGCGATCAAACTTCTCTATGCTCTTGATCGTAGCATATGGGAGGTGAAGATCTCCAGTATTGAAGAGTCGGCAAGCTTTGACACTCTGACTTGCAACGAACTCTTTAGTGAGCTTAAGTCGACCGAGATAGCCAAGGCATCTCGACCGAGAGCTGGAAAATTCTTGTTGCCTTCGATTGCTTTGTGTTCTAGCACTAGCAATGGCACATCATCTGGAGATAGTGTGTCTAGAGTTTGCGCTTTTTCTGGGGGCTTTGCCTTGTCTTCATTGGTCTCCATCACAAAAGATCAAGTGTACACATTGGATGATGAAGAGCTTGCTCTTATAGTCAAAAAGTTCACTAGGTTCTACAATGATAGAAGAGATCAAAGAAGAGGAGGCTCTCGAGGGTGTTTTGAGTGCGATGATCTTGATCATATTAAAGAAAATTGCCCAAAACTGAACTCAAAGAATGAACATGAACTCAAACACCAGAAAAGAGACAAAAAATCCTTCTTCAAAGGCAAAAGAGGAAAAGTGGCAAAAAGGATGGCTAGGGCTTTTTTGGCTGCACTCAGCGATATCGACAACAGCTCAAGTGAAGAGCCAAGCTCTGATGAAGAATAATTTTACAAGAATGAAGAAAAGAAGGAAAAGATGAAGGACTTCAACTGGCTTTGCTTCATGACAAATGACAAGTACAGCAACGATGAGCCTGACTCATCTGAGGTAAGTCTATTGCATGACCAATTACTTATTCAAAACGATGAATTACATGATGCAATTATTTCACAAGATAGACTACTTAAACTTCCTGCTAAAGAACAAAAGGAACTAAAGCAAAAAATTGAATCACTTTCTATTGAACTTTCTTTGTTGAAGTATGAGTCTGAAATTGCTGAATGTGAGTCTTGTCTTATTGTTATGGATAAACTTGCTCAGTTGCGTCTGATACATGCTCAAAACATTGAAAAACTTGAAAATGTTCAGAAGCAACTTTTGGTGGAGTCTAGTCCTTGTGCCATCGATGAATGCTTAAACTGGACTTTACTGATTGAAAGCATTAGTCTTAGAGATAGGCATATCGATGAGCTTAAGTCTATATTGGATAGTGCTGAGTGTTATAAGGATGTGTAGTCGGCGTGTCCCACCTTATCACCCTTAAGGACCAACTTAGCTTTGCTAGAGAGCAAGTAGAAAATCTGAAGTGTGAGAATGATTATCTACTTTCCATGGTAGACAAATGCACTGATGGGAAAGGGAAAATGGATTTGCTTTTGGATAAAACTAAAATGTGCGCTGACAGGGTAGGGTTAGCTCTTGGGTTAGGTTATGAGAGGACTTCATCTAATACCCCAAGACAAACTGTGTTCACTCTACCTACCACCCTTGAGAAAGAGAGAGCCCAGTTAGACACACCTCAAAAAGCCAAAAATCCTACACAACCCAAAAAGATAATCATTCCACCACTCAAGACAGACTCCAAGCAAAAACCTAAGAAAACTGTGAGGTTCACTCCAGAAACCTATAAACATACACCCAAGAAAGTTTTTCATTGCGCTTATTGTCATCGTGTAGGGAATTTGATTGGTTTTTGCTATCGACGCATGAAAGATGAATGTCGTGCTCATGCTTTGGACTTTCATGATTATTCTTCACTTCATTTGCATGAGTATGCTTTCTGCTCTTTTCCTGATTTTTAGGCCCCACATGGTTTTGTGAGTGATTTTGCCCCTCGTGGTGTACACCATGCTTCATATGGTGATATATCACGTGTAAGAGGCTTTGATGATCGACAGGTTAGGAGACCTCCTCGATTTCCAGATTTGCGCTTTATTGCTAGACCACACACTTTTTATCATGGTTTATTTCCTGTGCATGGTCAGTCTACTACTTTGCCTAGATCTCGAGTTTTGCGCTGCTGGATTCCAAAACAATTTTTATCTCACCCTCTCACTGAGCATCCGAGTGATACTAGCATGTTTTGAGGGGGAGTTGTATAGCATTGCATGAGCTTCTGTCATATGAATTAATTGCTTTTATAAGTACATGCTTTCTAATGTCTTTGATCTATTGTCTTTAATAATGTTGACTACTTGGCATTTATTCATCTGATAATTGTCATGAGCATGGCTTTTATTTGTGAAAATTTGAAAATAGTCACTGCTTAGTCTAGAAACTACCTTGAATGGGTTGAGTGCTTTTGCTAGCTTTTTCACACTTGATAGATAGGTCCTTTTACTTGGATGCTAATACGCAACTTGATTTCATCAAAAATGAATGAAAATGAAAATGAATGAAAATGTAAATGAAAAATGAATGAAAATGAAAATGAAAATGGAAATGAATGTTATTCATGCTGTTGTGTGCTAAAATTTGAAAAGATCCAGGTGGGTTTGCTTTGTCACACTATTTTGTTCTGGACGGCTTACCATAGCACTTTGGTAAGAATCGGGATGTTGTAGTGTTTGCCGAGACCATTGTTGTAAGCTTCTGGTGGTTTCAACCTAGGCTTAGCATGGTCGGTTAGCATAAGGTTGACATGCAATTAACCCCTGGCACAAAAATGAGAAATTTAAAATTCATTGCATATCATGTTTGCTGAAGCACCTTAAAGTGGGATACACTTATCTAGTGTGTGCTTGTTTAGCTTTTGCATCTCATGCCTTGACACGTCTAGTATACTAGTCTGAGTGGTTAGGCTTTTATTTGCTAAAGTCTAAAAATGCTTGCTCATGCCTTTTTGATTAGATGGTATACATATGAGGATGTCTTTCAGTACTTTGAGACAATATTCAAGGCGAATGCTTGTTTGTACTGTAATTGTAGATGCTCATGTTTTAGAAGCTCACATCTCTGCTTTACCCTCATTCTCCTCTTTGCATCTTTTTATCTCGTTGATGCCTGCATTGTCAAAGGGGGAGAAATGATCTACATGATGCTTTAGCTTTTGGATTGCTTGGTTAAGGGGGAGTTGGCTTTCATGTTGAAATGCTTTTGCTTTGCATGTTGCATTGAGATGCTTTTGATGTTTTTGCGCTTTTGCCTTTGCCTTGCATAAGGTTTTGCCCAAGCGGGGAGATATTTTACCAAGTGACATGTTTTGCTCTTTTATGAGTTTTTATGGTCACTTGTGCGCATAACTTGCAATCCTCATCATGTCTTTGCTTTGGGGTTGTCAATGCACTCATCAAGGGGGAGATTGAGAAACCAAGGTTGGTTTCGGTCTAGATGATGAGTGATTGATAAGGATGAGTGTTTTGAGTGGTTGAGGTTGGTTAAGTGCATCGAGGGTTTCGATGTGAAATGGAGGTTTGGTTGCCGAGGGTTTTGGCGGTGCGTCGCGTTCTTGTTTTGGCTTGTCTTGTTTGTGCAGGGAGGAGATGCCTACCAATTGTCAACGGCGGGTTATCGAGGGTCGAGCGGGGAGCTCGATGCTGGAGGATCAGGGAGGCCAGGCGAAGTTGGAGAAGATCTCAAGAGTGCACGAAGAGACCGAGCAAGACTTGGACGGATGGCTGACTGCAATGGCATGTCGACCGGGTTTGCGAGAGGGAGGCCAAGATGAGCATTCTGGAGGCTCAAGGGGATCGAGAGCGGAAGTGGCTTGCTGGCACTCAGAGTCAAAAAGCGCTGTCACGAGTCGAAGGGTTGAGAGGCTTTGTCGGTTTTTGCTGAAAATCGTCGAATCGTTAAATGTTTTTGTTAATTCAATAAATAGGTGTCTAGTATTAGTTTAAATTTTTAGTTTTGTAGTGTAACCTCTTGGTACAATTTTTAGAGTGGTTCTACTGTGAAATTATATTAAAAGGAGAGTCAATTTGTAATTTTCCTTTTAGGTTTTATAGGGTAATTTTCAGAATTGTTAATTCTGAAATTACTAAGGGTCTATGTGTAAAATGGGGGCTTCTAGAACATGAGTTGGTAGGATATTATCCCCCAAGTTGGTTGAACCATAGAGAGCTTTAGAGACAAATATTCCAATGAAAATTGCTGAGAAAACATGAATTTGAAGCAGCTTTTGGACGAGGAACAGTGCTCTGGATGAGATTTTCGGATCTGACACAGTAAAATCGGCAACACTGTTCAAGGTATTTTCTGTTTCAAGCGCAGAGTCCATTTTGTGGTTGTGATCATTTTTGTGCTGCGTTTTCTAGTGAATCTAGTGCATAAGTTGAGAAACCAAGGGTTGGTTTCGGACTCTGTGACGAGTGATTGACAGATTTTACCCTCTGATTCGAAGGGGTCCCTCCGAAGGGGTTCGGAGGTTGGTTCTCCGAAGGTGTTCGGAGGCTGTTTCACTGAAGGGTTCGGTGGGCTCTGGTTGCTGCAGATGTTGCAGCGGAGTGTGCCTATCGAAGCGGTTCGACAGTACACGATGATTGGCTGTACCGAAGGGTTCGGTACTTTGGGCGGTACACCGGAGTGTGTGCCAAAGGTTGCTTACCCAGAGAGGTTTCCGGGGTACTGGATACATTTGTCTGCTTGTCTGTGGTGCGCAGGGGACTTCGGAGGTGACGGACGGTTCGTAGCAAGTGAACCTGGGTCAAGCGGGAGGCTTGATGCCAAGGGAGCAGGGAGCTCCATCACAAAGGCTGCGAAGGGGTCGAGGTCGGACCTCGGGTCGAGGTGCGCCAGGAGAAGGCAGTAAGTGCGGAGTGTGACTCCAGGTGAAGGTACTCCGAGACGAAGTCCTCAGAGGCGAGGCACTTCGAAGGGTACTCCGAATGGAGTGACTTCGGAGTATGGTGGATCAAGTCCTCAGTAGAGGCAAGGTGTTCGAAGTGTGCTCCGGAGGGAGACACTCGAAGGTATACCTGACGAAGGTCTCAGAAGTTGAGGTGCATCAAAGGCATGGTCCGGGTGAGGCTCGTCGAGGAGTGTGCTCGGGGAGAGACACTGTGACAAAGTGCTCATGGAATGCTTCATGCAGAGGCCTTGGACGAAGGAGGGACTTCGAAGGGTGGTACTCCGAAGGTGGGGCTTCGGAGTGAAGCAGGCTCCAGAGCAAGGCTGGCTCGGAGTGAGGATGACTTGAGGTACTTCGGCCATGCATGGCTTTGGTACACGGACTGACGGAGTTCGAGCTGGGAGAAGCTGCGAAGCCGTGGTGCTCCACTCCGAAGGTGTTGGTGTGAAGGCCCAAGGGCTTTGACGGCTTCAGCTCAAAACTGTCACTGTATCGAAGGTTGACTTCGGTGAAGCGAAGGCCGTCAGGCTCAAGGCTTCTCACCGAAGCTACCGCACCCCTCGCGTGCGAAGGGGGGCTTCAGAAGAATCCAAGACTGTAAAGGCTGACAGTGTCTGCTATGCAAAAAGCTAACGTTGTCCCCTCTGCAAAGCTGACAAAAGAAGCCTCCAAATAAAGTAGACTACCTTTTGTATCCCTCTGTTCTGATGAGACAAAACCAATGTAAACCCTAGGGCTAAAGTAGTCAATTCACATGGGTGAATAGTGGCTATAAATAGTGGAGGCTGGGTAGGTCGCATAAACACTTTTTGAGCATTCATTGTAGAACTCCTGTGCTAGCCACCACACTCTGTATTCATCCTGTGAGTTCAATTTTTGTGTTCCCTGTTCAAGCATCGAAGTCCTATTTCTGTGCTCATTTTCTGCTTGAGCTTGTTTGCATACCTTGCTGCATGCTTCGATCTCTTGTGTGTCACTTTGATTGACTAGAGGTAGTGCATCGAAGCCTGTTTGGGCGAAGTATGTTTTGAGCGAAGTGTGTTTTTCTGTGTGTGATCGCTCTGTGTAAACTGGAGGCTAGACCTCGCTGATTACTAGCGAAGCACTGTTCGAAGCCCGTCTTTCTTCCCGTGTCGAAGCCCTTAGCGAAGTCTGTTTTGTGTGCGTTTTGATCTTTGAAGTACGAAGCCCAGCACCAGTTGTTGTCGCTATGTATTTGGTCGAAGTCCTCAGAGGGAAGTCCACTATTGCGAAGGGTGAGGTGTGAAGCCCTCACGAAGGCACCTTGTGTGCGAAGGTTGCACTGACTTAGTATAAGCTGAACTTTTGGAGTTTGTAGGTGGAGCAAACTCCTCTTGGCTTCGAACTTTTACTCCTTGCGAAGCCTGTGTTCGGAGCTGTCAAATACCTCCGAACCTGAACTTCGAAGCATGTGTTCGAAGCCTATTCCGCAGAAGACAGATTTAAAACAGAAGGCTATTTTAGTCTGAAATTTTAAAAAGCTCCCATTCAACCCCCCTCTGGTCGTCGTTTCCGGTCCAACAATTGGTATCAGAGCGAGTTAAGATCTCCAGTTGACCTTAACCGGTTTTGTGATCTGTTGGCGACATGGACAGAGTTAGTAAAATTCCTCTTTTCGATGGGACTGATTTTGCATACTGGAAGGTGCGCATGGAGGCTTACTTGCTAAGCCAAGGAAATGCAATTTGGGAGATTGTGGACTCACAATACTCCATCCCTGAAACTCGCACCTCTCAAACAGAAAAGGATCAGTATAATGCCAAGTCCAAGGCAAGAAATATACTATTCATTGGTTTGAGCCGGAGTGAGTTTGATAGGGTGCAGCACCTTAGGACTGCTAGGGAAATTTGGACCGCTCTCACTATTTTTCATGAGGGCTCTACACAGATTAAGGCCAGTCGCCAAAGCACATACAATCAATAGTATCAGTTGTTTGTGCAGGCACCTGGCGAATCTATAGATGCCATGTTTTCTCGCTTCGATGCAATAGTGAGTAACTTGCGGTCCAACGGGACGCTTGCTTACAATGATCATGATAGGGCTATCAAGCTTCTCCATGCTCTTGATCGTAGCATATGGGAAGTGAAGATATCCAACATTGAGGAGTCCGCAGGTTATGACACATTGACCTGTGATGAGCTCTTCAGCAAACTAAAGTCCACAGAGATTGCCATGGCATCTCTTGCAGGGCCCAGAAACTCTTTGCCATAGCCATTGGCATTGGTTTCTAGCACTAGCCGTGGCACCACTGTAGAACCAAGCACATCTGGCACTTGTGTTCTTGCAGATGGTTTTGCTTTGTCCTCCCTGGTCTCTGTCACTAAGGAGCAGGTGGATACTCTGGATGATGATAAGCTTGCTCTCATTGCCAGAAGGTTCACCCGTTTTCACCATGAGAGACGGGATCAGAGGAGAAGTGGTTTTAGTGGTTGCTTTGAGTGTGGCGACACTTCTCATATCAAGGCCAATTGCCCTAAACTCAAGAAGGGAGATGAGAGTGAGCGCCCCAAATACCACAAGAAGGAGAGGAAACCCTTTGTGAAGGGCAAGCGCGGCAAGGTGGCTAAGAGAGTAGTCAAAGCCGCTTCTAGAGCATTTGTTGCTGCACTCAGCGACATCGACACTTTCTCAACTGAGGAGTCAAGCTCTGAGGAGGAGGAGTCTCCAAGGAAGGAGGAGAAGAAGGACAAGAAGGGATGAGATTTCACCGGCCTTTGCTTCATGGCCGACAACGATCACAGCGGCGATGAGCTTGACTCATTTGAGGTACCTCTATCCTATGACCAACTTTTAATAAAACTAGATGAGATGAATGAAGTAGTTCTTGGTCAGTATAGATTACTTGTGCAAGCCGCTAGAGAAAGAAAAGACCTTAGACTTAGGCTAGAATCTGTTTCTACTGATTATGCCATGCTTAAGTCTAAAGTTAATGATGCTGAATGTGATTCTTGTGCTGTTGTCATGGGTGAGCTTGCTCAGTTGCGTTCTGTACATGCTCAAACTCTATCTGAGCTTGAGACTACATAGAAGCAGCTTTTGGTGGTTAATTCTAGACCTCATGATATAATTGAATACATGAACTGTTCTTTATTATGCGAGAGCATTAATTTACGTGATAAGCATGTTCATGAGTTAGAGGCTAGATTGGAGAGGGCCGGTAGTTCTAAGGATGTGCAGCCTGTGTGTGACACTTGCATAACCCTTAAGGACCAGCTAGGCACTGTTAGAGAATAAGCTGAGAACCTTATGACTGAGAATGAGTACCTTCTTTCTGTGGTTAACAAATGCACTAAGGGAAAGGGTAGGATGGACTTGCTCTTGGCCAAAACCAAGATGTGTGCTGACAGAGCAGGGGTAGCTCTAGGTTTGGGTTTTGAGAGGATTCCTCAGACAGTAAGAATAAAACTGTTTTTACCTCACCCACTACCTTAGAGAAAGAGAGAGCTCTGTTAGACACTCCATCAGCCAAAAAGCCTACCTGGACACCAAAGAAAACCACTCCTCCTGCCAAGAAAATCCCTCCCAAGAAAACCACTCAGCAGAAGCCCAAGGAGCCTGTGAGAGTTGCTCCTATGACCCATGAAAGTGCCCCTAGGAGAGTTTTTCATTGTTCCTACTGTCAGCGGGCGGGTCATTTGGTTGGGTTCTATTTTCGTCGCATCAAGGATGAGCGACGCTCTCAGGCGATAAGTTACCAGGACATGCATTACCCATCATTAGGTATGCATGAGTTTGAGTTTTACTATCATCCTGTTTTTGAGGCTCCTCATGCTTCTCGGAGAGGTTTTGCTCCTCGAGGTGTTCACCATGTTCCATATGGTCGTAGACCCCGGGCGAGTAGCTTTGTACCTCATCAAAGTAGGAGACCTTGTCATATTGTTAGATCATAGCATGTAGGTAGACCTCGCACTTTGCATCATTCTGATTATCCTGTGCGTAGACAGTCTACTTTTACTGTGCCTACTACTCGTATCACTAAGTGCTGAATGCCTCGTCATATTTTCACTCACCCCAGCACTGAGCAATCGAGATTTTCTTATCATGTGTAGGCGACAGACCGAGGCTTGGAGGGCACGTGGATCATGGACTCCGGTTGTTCGCGCCATATGACCGGAGATGCAACATGGTTCTCCAGGCTCACCACAACCAAGCAAAAGGAACATATCACCTTCGGCAACAATCGAAGGAGTAGAGTGAAAAGTAAAGGTGTGGTAAGAATTAACTCAAATTTCACTCTCAAAGATGTTGCTTTGGTTGAAAACCTGGGATACAATTTGCTTTCTGTATCTCAGTTGCTTGATGAGGGCTTCGAAGTGCGATTTCATCGCGATACTTCGCAAGTACTCAATTCTAATGGCGTTGTTGTCTGCAAGATCTTTAGAGCTGGGAGAGTTTTTGGAGCTAATTTTTCTGAGTCATCTAGTTCTTCTCATTGTCTTGTTGCACATTCTACTTCTGAGCTTTGGAAGTGGCATAGGAGACTAGGGCATATGAGCTTTGAGTTGCTCGCTCGTCTGAGTGCCCTAGGTCTGATCCGAGGATTGCCCAAGCTCAAGTTTGAGAAGAATTTAGTTTGCGCTCCATGTCGACATGGAAAAATGATTGCTGCTTTGCATTCGCCAGTCACCACAGTAATGACTGAACAACCCGGAGAACTTCTCCACATGGACACTGTAGGTCCTTCTAGGGTTAGTTCTTTAGGCGGCAAGTGGTATGTGTTAGTTATTGTCGACGATTTCTCTCGCTACTCTTGGGTCTTCTTTCTTGCCAGCAAGGATGAAGTGTTCTCACACTTTCGGAGCTTGGCTTTGAGACTTTTCACTGAACTCCCTGGTGCATTGAAATTCATTCGAAGTGATAATGGCACTGAGTTCAAGAACAGTCTCTTTGTTGACTTTTGCATGGAGCATGGCATAGAACATCAATTCTCTGCTCCGCGGGTTCCTCAACAGAATGGTGTCGTTGAGAGGAAGAACCGAACTTTGGTTGAGATGGCAAGGACGATGCTCGATGAGCATAGGACTCCTAGAAAATTCTGGGCTGAGGCCATGAACACTGCTTGTTACATCTCAAACCGAATCTTCTTGCGCTCAATTTTGAATTTGACATCTTATGAGCTACGTTTTGGGAGACAGCCCAAGGTTACTCATCTTCGAGTTTTTGGCTGTCGTTGCTTTATCCTAAAACGTGGAAATTTGGACAAATTTGAGTCGCGTTCTTCTGACGGGATCTTTTTGGGTTATACTACTCATGGTCATTCTTATCGTGTTTATAATTTAGAGACTAACACTGTCATCGAGTCATGTGATGTGACTTTTGATGAATCAACCCCCTCTGTTAGTTTTGCTCTTGTACAGGCAAATGAACATGATATGGAACAGACTATCTTTGAAGAAGAAGATCCCAGAGATTTCTAGGATGAACCCCTACTACCCTCGACATCAACCCCCGAAGCCGACCCCGCTTCGACCACTTCGCACAAGGTCCCGAAGCAACTACCTCGATATCGGTCATCTTGGACCACTCCAACGCACAAGTTGAGGGGGAGACTGCATCCCACCGTGAGGCTCCACACCATGTTCAAAGGATGCATCCTCCCGAGCAGATCATTAGTGAGCTTGATCAAAGGGTAACACGTTCTCATGCTCATTTCATTGATTCCACTTTTGTTGCTTCTTTCGAGTGAGGAGCCATGATGAATAGCGTGGGCCTCATGGCTCCAGAAGTGATGAGTCATTGTCAACGATATTCAAAGAGGACAGAAGAAGAAAGGAGATCTACTGTTTCATGGGCTGCGTGTGACTCAGGTACACGGGCAGCAAGCGACTGTCGGGCAGAGAAGGCTGCGAAGTCGGGCTGGCCCAATCCGGTTACATGGGCCAGAAGCAGTAGAAGACCCACTGGGCTGTTGACTAGAGTTGACTCAGGTACACGGGCGGTGAGTGATTGCCGGGCTGAGAGAGCTGTGGAATCAGGCCGGCCCAATCCGGGTACCTGGGTCAAAGCCATTGGAGGCTTTGTCAGTTTCGGCGCAAAACTGACAACCGTTGATCTTGTATCCGACTGTCCAGAGGAGAAGCCGTAGTCGCTACGAAAACTTAGCTTCCGGATAAGTCATCTGTATCTCTAGGCCCATAGTCAGTCAGTCGTGTTTGTAAAAATTCCTAAGGGCAGTAGAGTCTTTTCCTTTATTCCTGCGTCTGTAAAAAACCCTAAGGGGCTGGTGGAATATTCCTAGTGTTGGGCAGCCTATAAATAGGACCCTAATCCCTAGGGTTAGGTCACCCTTTTTGCTGAAATCATTTCATACTCTTTGGGTCATTTTGTGCCTCCTGTTTCTCTCTCTTGTGCGCCGCCACATTTCATTCATTGCGGTTCTGTGTGACACTTATTCTGTTTTTCTCCTGCTAAGTGAAGCTTCTATTCTCTGTGTGTGCACAGCAAGTCTGTAGCAGTTTCTTTGGCTTCGTTTCAGGTGCAGAACTGAATTTTTCCCTAAGTGTTTGTGCCTCGGTTGCTACTGTTCTTCACGGAAGTAGTACTAGTTCTTACATGCTGCAAGTAGTACCTACTCACTGTAGCAATAGTACACTAGTACTAGCTTTGCTTTTTTCCTGCGTAGCTTTTTGATCGAAGCAGACTGGATTGAATGCCTTTTTGACTATTTCTGCGAAGCCTCTTCTCTCTTTGTTCGAAGTCCCTCAGCTCCGTGAGGGAGGCTTCGACCTGACATTGTCAAGGGCTTCGTTATTCAACTTCACTCCGTGCTGCTAGTTTCGAAGTATGGTTCTGTGCTGTCTGTTAGCCTAACATACTTCGATAATCCTTGCGAAGTTATTCTCTGTTTTAAGCTGTACGAAGTTGATATTTTGACAAGTTTCAAAGTTAGCTTCGAAGCTAGTCTTTCGGATAGACTTCGCTAGGAGTTTGCAGCTTTCTGTTCTGGAGAACGAAATGTGTTAGTTTGAAGGTTGTTTTTTTTGAAGGTAGAGTGTAGACTTTGATTTTATCTTGCTGCCGTGTGTTGGGCTTCGCTCATCCTTCGAAGGTTGTTTTTTTGTGAGCGTGTTTGAACCTCTGTTCGAAGTCTAGGCTTCGAAGTACTTTGTTCGAAGCAAGCTTTGATATTCTCATACTTCGCTTCGAAGCATACTTCGCTTCCTGCCACTTCGAACTAGGCTAGACCAAACACACCTTCGGCACTTTCACAACAGCCTTCGACAGATCTCGACACCGACCTTCGAAGCAGGTTTCGTCACTGACCACCGAAGCAGACCTTGATGGGCGAAGCAGGCTTCACCAAGTTCCGAACAGGAGACAAATCTGAACAGTAACTTCTCATCTCACATTATATACTTAGATCATTTCATTGAGATGTTTGGCCTGACATGTCTAGTATACTTTGTTTATCTGCCTAGTTGCACTGCTTTGGTTGTTCTCTGTTTAACATCAGTTGATTCTAGGCTAGATACCTTTAGACTTAGGCTATCTGTTCATTTTCTGTTGCTTAGTCTTTTGAGGTGCATTGGGTGTTGGGAACAGACCATATATTCGAAAGAATTTTTAAGGCGCCCATTCACCCCCCTCTGGTCGCTACTTTCGGTCCTACAAGTGGTATCAGAGCTTGGTTAGGGTTTTTCCATACCTTAACCGGTTCTAAACCCTAGTAGTGATCATGACTTCTCCTGGCAAGGTACGTCCTTGGAAACCTATGGCTATAACTATTGGAAGACTCGCATGCGAGCCTATCTTATGAGCCAAGGCTTGGACATCTGGGACATCTGTGTTCACGATACATTTGTTATTTTGCCAGTTGCTGAGCATGGTACTCCTGGTATTATTGCCCAGCATCTGAGCAACAGTAAAGCCGTGAACATTCTCTTTTCTGGTTTAGGTCCCATTGAGTTTGAGCATGTGAGCCATCTCTCCACTGCGAGAGAGATCTGGGCTACCCTCAAGGCACACCATGAGGGAACAGCCCAGGTCAAGGCTCGGCTCTATCAGACCTACCGGCGTGAATATGAAAACTTCACACAAAAGCCGGGTGAATCTGTTGAAGCTTTGTTTGGTCGTTTTCAATCGATCATAAACAAGATTCGGGACAACAAGGCTGAGAGTGCTCAGTTAGTCTCAGATCATGAGTAGGCGCTCAAGGTTCTCCATACCTTGGACCCAAAGATCTGGGAGATCAAGGTATCCTCTATTGCTGAGAGCACTTCTTACGATACCTTAACCATTTCTGAGTTGTTTAGCAAGCTGAAGGCCACTGAGGTAGATATCCAGCTGAGATCAAATCTCACTGGTTCTGGATCAAAATCCCTGGCCCTTGCTACACCTTCTGTTGATCCCTCTTCTGTGAGTTGTGGTGGGTTCTCTTTGATGTCTATCACTGAGGACCAGCTTGAGTTGTTGGGAGATGATGATTTGTGCCTCTTTAACAACCGGGTGCGTCGTGTCTATGACAAGAGAATGTTCAAAAGACACGGCACAAAATCCGGGTGCTTTGAGTGTGGTGATGCAGGACACTTCATCGCCGATTGCCCCAAGCGCAATGGACACAAGAAGGGCACCGGTGGTAGCTTCCACGACTCCGGCAAGCATGAGAGCTCATCCTTCAACAAGAAGAGGATAGATGTATTAGAGAGTGAGCTTGCCGTGGCCAACGGCAGAATTGAGAGTCTATCTTCTTCCCCTTGCTTGGGTGATAGCAGTGAGTGCCCAAAGTGTGAGGTGCTTCTGTGTGACCTGTTGACTCTGAAGTCCAGGTACACAGAAAGGGTTGATGAGAGGGACGCTTTGGCCACTGAGCTTGAAAGCACTCAGTTGGAGCTGAAAGATGCTCAAGCCACCGTCGTCGCGCCCTGTGTTGATTGCCCATCTCATCTAGCTGCCTTAGCTGAGCTGAAATCCAAGGGCGATGAACATTTGGGTGATTTGGAGAGGATAAGAGATGAGCTTGCGCAGACTAGGCTAGAGCTTGAGACATTGTCAGTTCCACCCACTGTCTGTGAGAACTGCTTGTCTCTTAGACTTGAATTGATCAAGCTAAAAGCCGAGAAGTCTGTTCAAGTAGAGAGTGAGTGTGAGACCTGCTTGTCTCAGGTGGAGGTTCTAGCTTCCTTGAGAGAGGAGCTAGCTGATTCTCAGAATGAGAACTTTTACCTCCATTCTATCCTGAGTTGGATCAGTGCTAGAGAGCCACAGCTCGGCATGATGATCCAGCAGTTCAAGAGGCAGGATGAGTTTGGGGTAGGTTACACCTACACCAAGGCTGACTTTGAGAGTGCCATTAGCCGGGCAGTGGAGTGGAGTAAAATGACTCCTGAGCAGAGATATCCCAAGACCCATTCCACTGAGTCTTCCCAGGCTTGTCAACCCAAGGATGGAGTGATCCATGAGCCACCTAAAGCTCCACCCAAGAAACCTATCTGGGTTCCAAAGCCCAAACATCTCCACACTCCTCTAGACTCTCTTCCTGGACCATCTCAGCCCAAGAAGACTACACCTAACACCACCAAGCCCAAACATCCCAAGCCTCAAGCACACCCCAAGAAGCCCACCTATCATTGTGAGTACTGTTAGAGAGACGGGCATCTTGCGGAGTTTTGCTTCAGGAGGAAGCGGGTTGAGAGAGCAGAGAAGGCTCATGGTGATCAGGAGCAGTTCTACCAGCAGGGTGGTAGACTGCATGTTCCTCGACATGGGGAGAGGCTGGAGGCCAGGCCGCGTCGTGTAGGTGGTGGTAAAGGAGACGGATTTCTGGCCCGTGCTCCAGTTGGTGGTGTCCATTCCAGCAGAGTTCCAGGTCGTGTTGGCTACGGTCCTGGACCTCGTGGCCGAGGTTTTAGGTAGAACCGAGGACCGCGCTTTGAGCCGCGTTTTGGTCCAAACTCTTTTGATGGTTTTCGCTTTCCATCTTTTGAGCGGATGGCTCGACACTGGTTTAGCTCTTTTGCTAAACCTGGTGCCGGACCATTTGCTCCTACTTATAGCCACTGATTGTGCAGGATCGGGGACTAGAGGATGTTTGGATCATGGACTCAGGATGCTCTCGCCACATGACGGGACATCGCAGATGGTTCTCCAGTCTCACTCCCCCGAGCTCCCAAGAGTACATCACATTCGGGAACAGTGGTCAAGGGAAAGTAAGTGGCATTGGCTCAATTCGCATTTCAGATCATTTCTCATTGAAGAATGTTGCTTTGGTTAAAAATTTGAACTTTAACTTGATTTCTGTTTCGCAACTTCTTGAGGATGGTTTGGAAGTGCGTTTTAAGAAGGGCAATTCTTCTGTGTTTGATTCTAGAGGGTCTTTGATTTGCCAGATCTTACCATTTAGTAAAGTTTTTCGAATTCACTTCTCTAGTTCTTTTGGCCCTTCTCGTTGTTTGATTGCTGGATCCTCCTCTGAGCTCTAGAAGTGTCATAGGAGGTTAGGTCATTTGAGTTTTGATCTGCTAGTCAGGTTGAGCTCTATGGACCTCATCCGAGGATTGCCCAAGCTTAAGATGGAGAAGGATCTAGTTTGTCATCCCTATCGTCATGGGAAAATGGTTGCCGCTTCTCACTCACCTGTGACTCAGGTGATGACTTCGTATCCAGGCGAGCTTTTACACTTGGACACTGTTGGTCCATCTCGGGTACGTTCAGTCGGTGGAAAGTGGTACACACTTGTCATTGTTGACGACTTTTCTCGATTCTCGTGGGTTTTCTTTTTGGAGTATAAGGATGAAACATTTCAGTTTGTTCATGACCTGATTTTGAAGCTGAAGAATGAGAACTATGGTCGGAAGCGAGCAATTCGCTCCGACAACGGCTCTGAGTTCAAGAACTCTCAGTTCGTCAGCTTCTGTAGTGATCAGGGTCTGGACCATCAGTTTTCTTCTCCTTACACTCCCCCACAGAACGGCGTTGTGGAACGAAAGAACCGCACGTTAGTCGAGATGACCAGGACGATGCTCGATGAGCACAGGACTCCTAGGCATTTTTGGGCTGAAGCAATGAACACGGCTTGCTATCTGGCCAACCGCATTTTTCTTAGATCTTACCTAGGTAAGACCTCATATGAGTTACGGTTTGGCAGACAGCCCAAAGTGAGCCACTTGCGAGCGTTCGGCTGCAAGTGCTTTGTGCTCAAGAAGGGAGGGCATTTGGACAAGTTTGAGTCTCGTTGCTGCGACAGTGTTTTTCTTGGTTACGCTTTGCATTCTCGAGGCTTCCGTGTTTGGAAGCTCGACTCTCAGCAGCTTGTCGAGACTTGTGAAGTTTCATTTGACGAGTCCTTGCCTTCTTTAACTCCTTCTTTTGAGTTTTCTGGTGATGATGAGCTCGGAGAGTCCATCTTCGAGGAAGATGAGGATACTCCAGCTGCTGATGAGGGTGGGCCTTCTGCACCCCTTGCAGAGCCCACACCTTCTGAGACTTCGACTGAGGATGAGGGTGGACCTCTGATCACTTCTTTCACTACGATCGAGCCCCCTCAGTCGAGTCCAGAGGTGCCAGCTGCTGAGAAAGGGTTGATGAGAGGGACGCTTTGGCCACTGAGCTTGAAAGCACTCAGTTGGAGCTGAAAGATGCTCAAGCCACCGTCGTCGCGCCCTGTGTTGATTGCCCATCTCATCTAGCTGCCTTAGCTGAGCTGAAATCCAAGGGCGATGAACATTTGGGTGATTTGGAGAGGATGAGAGATGAGCTTGCGCAGACTAGGCTAGAGCTTGAGACATTGTCAGTTCCACCCACTGTCTGTGAGAACTGCTTGTCTCTTAGACTTGAGTTGATCAAGCTAAAAGCCGAGAAGTCTGTTCAAGTAGAGAGTGAGTGTGAGACCTGCTTGTCTCAGGTGGAGGTTCTAGCTTCCTTGAGAGAGGAGCTAGCTGATTCTCAGAATGAGAACTTTTACCTCCATTCTATCCTGAGTTGGATCAGTGCTAGAGAGCCACAGCTCGGCATGATGATCCAGCAGTTCAAGAGGCAGGATGAGTTTGGGGTAGGTTACACCTACACCAAGGCTGACTTTGAGAGTGCCATTAGCCGGGCAGTGGAGTGGAGTAAAATGACTCCTGAGCAGAGATATCCCAAGACCCATTCCACTGAGTCTTCCCAGGCTTGTCAACCCAAGGATGGAGTGATCCATGAGCCACCTAAAGCTCCACCCAAGAAACCTATCTGGGTTCCAAAGCCCAAACATCTCCACACTCCTCTAGACTCTCTTCCTGGACCATCTCAGCCCAAGAAGACTACACCTAACACCACCAAGCCCAAACATCCCAAGCCTCAAGCACACCCCAAGAAGCCCACCTATCATTGTCAGTACTGTTAGAGAGACGGGCATCTTGCGGAGTTTTGCTTCAGGAGGAAGCGGGTTGAGAGAGCAGAGAAGGCTCATGGTGATCAGGAGCAGTTCTACCAGCAGGGTGGTAGACTGCATGTTCCTCGACATGGGGAGAGGCTGGAGGCCAGGCCGCGTCGTGTAGGTGGTGGTAAAGGAGACGGATTTCTTGCCCGTGCTCCAGTTGGTGGTGTCCATTCCAGCAGAGTTCCAGGTCGTGTTGGCTACGGTCCTGGACCTCGTGGCCGAGGTTTTAGGTAGAACCGAGGACCGCGCTTTGAGCCGCGTTTTGGTCCAAACTCTTTTGATGGTTTTCGCTTTCCATCTTTTGAGCGGATGGCTCGACACTGGTTTAGCTCTTTTGCTAAACCTGGTGCCGGACCATTTGCTCCTACTTATAGCCACTGATTGTGCAGGATCGGGGACTAGAGGATGTTTGGATCATGGACTCAGGATGCTCTCGCCACATGACGGGACATCGCAGATGGTTCTCCAGTCTCACTCCCCCGAGCTCCCAAGAGTACATCACATTCGGGAACAGTGGTCAAGGGAAAGTAAGTGGCATTGGCTCAATTCGCATTTCAGATCATTTCTCATTGAAGAATGTTGCTTTGGTTAAAAATTTGAACTTTAACTTGATTTCTGTTTCGCAACTTATTGAGGATGGTTTGGAAGTGCGTTTTAAGAAGGGCAATTCTTCTGTGTTTGATTCTAGAGGGTCTTTGATTTGCCAGATCTTACCATTTAGTAAAGTTTTTCGAATTCACTTCTCTAGTTCTTTTGGCCCTTCTCGTTGTTTGATTGCTGGATCCTCCTCTGAGCTCTAGAAGTGGCATAGGAGGTTAGGTCATTTGAGTTTTGATCTGCTAGTCAGGTTGAGCTCTATGGACCTCATCCGAGGATTGCCCAAGCTTAAGATGGAGAAGGATCTAGTTTGTCATCCCTATCGTCATGGGAAAATGGTTGCCGCTTCTCACTCACCTGTGACTCAGGTGATGACTTCGTATCCAGGCGAGCTTTTACACTTGGACACTGTTGGTCCATCTCGGGTACGTTCAGTCGGTGGAAAGTGGTACACACTTGTCATTGTTGACGACTTTTCTCGATTCTCGTGGGTTTTCTTTTTGGAGTATAAGGATGAAACATTTCAGTTTGTTCATGACCTGATTTTGAAGCTGAAGAATGAGAACTATGGTCGGAAGCGAGCAATTCGCTCCGACAACGGCTCTGAGTTCAAGAACTCTCAGTTCGTCAGCTTCTGTAGTGATCAGGGTCTGGACCATCAGTTTTCTTCTCCTTACACTCCCCCACAGAACGGCGTTGTGGAACGAAAGAACCGCACGTTAGTCGAGATGACCAGGACGATGCTCGATGAGCACAGGACTCCTAGGCATTTTTGGGCTGAAGCAATGAACACGGCTTGCTATCTGGCCAACCGCATTTTTCTTAGAGCTTACCTAGGTAAGACCTCATATGAGTTGCGGTTTGGCAGACAGCCCAAAGTGAGCCACTTGCGAGCGTTCGGCTGCAAGTGCTTTGTGCTCAAGAAGGGAGGGCATTTGGACAAGTTTGAGTCTCGTTGCTGCGACAGTGTTTTTCTTGGTTACGCTTTGCATTCTCGAGGCTTCCGTGTTTGGAAGCTCGACTCTCAGCAGCTTGTCGAGACTTGTGAAGTTTCATTTGACGAGTCCTTGCCTTCTTTAACTCCTTCTTTTGAGTTTTCTGGTGATGATGAGCTCGGAGAGTCCATCTTCGAGGAAGATGAGGATACTCCAGCTGCTGATGAGGGTGGGCCTTCTGCACCCCTTGCAGAGCCCACACCTTCTGAGACTTCGACTGAGGATGAGGGTGGACCTCTGATCACTTCTTTCACTACGATCGAGCCCCCTCAGTCGAGTCCAGAGGTGCCAGCTGCTGAGAAAGGGTTGATGAGAGGGACGCTTTGGCCACTGAGCTTGAAAGCACTCAGTTGGAGCTGAAAGATGCTCAAGCCACCGTCGTCGCGCCCTGTGTTGATTGCCCATCTCATCTAGCTGCCTTAGCTGAGCTGAAATCCAAGGGCGATGAACATTTGGGTGATTTGGAGAGGATGAGAGATGAGCTTGCGCAGACTAGGCTAGAGCTTGAGACATTGTCAGTTCCACCCACTGTCTGTGAGAACTGCTTGTCTCTTAGACTTGAGTTGATCAAGCTAAAAGCCGAGAAGTCTGTTCAAGTAGAGAGTGAGTGTGAGACCTGCTTGTCTCAGGTGGAGGTTCTAGCTTCCTTGAGAGAGGAGCTAGCTGATTCTCAGAATGAGAACTTTTACCTCCGTTCTATCCTGAGTTGGATCAGTGCTAGAGAGCCACAGCTCGGCATGATGATCCAGCAGTTCAAGAGGCAGGATGAGTTTGGGGTAGGTTACACCTACACCAAGGCTGACTTTGAGAGTGCCATTAGCCGGGCAGTGGAGTGGAGTAAAATGACTCCTGAGCAGAGATATCCCAAGACCCATTCCACTGAGTCTTCCCAGGCTTGTCAGCCCAAGGATGGAGTGATCCATGAGCCACCTAAAGCTCCACCCAAGAAACCTATCTGGGTTCCAAAGCCCAAACATCTCCACACTCCTCTAGACTCTCTTCCTGGACCATCTCAGCCCAAGAAGACTACACCTAACACCACCAAGCCCAAACATCCCAAGCCTCAAGCACACCCCAAGAAGCCCACCTATCATTGTGAGTACTGTTAGAGAGACGGGCATCTTGCGGAGTTTTGCTTCAGGAGGAAGCGGGTTGAGAGAGCAGAGAAGGCTCATGGTGATCAGGAGCAGTTCTACCAGCAGGGTGGTAGACTGCATGTTCCTCGACATGGGGAGAGGCTGGAGGCCAGGCCGCGTCGTGTAGGTGGTGGTAGAGGAGACGGCTTTCTTGCCCGTGCTCCAGTTGGTGGTGTCCATTCCAGCAGAGTTCCAGGTCGTGTTGGCTACGGTCCTGGACCTCGTGGCCGAGGTTTTAGGTAGAACCGAGGACCGCGCTTTGAGCCGCGTTTTGGTCCAAACTCTTTTGATGGTTTTCGCTTTCCATCTTTTGAGCGGATGGCTCGACACTGGTTTAGCTCTTTTGCTAAACCTGGTGCCGGACCATTTGCTCCTACTTATAGCCACTGATTGTGCAGGATCGGGGACTGGAGGATGTTTGGATCATGGACTCAGGATGCTCTCGCCACATGACGGGACATCGCAAATGGTTCTCCAGTCTCACTCCCCCGAGCTCCCAAGAGTACATCACATTCGGGAACAGTGGTCAAGGGAAAGTAAGTGGCATTGGCTCAATTCGCATTTCAGATCATTTCTCATTGAAGAATGTTGCTTTGGTTAAAATTTGAACTTTAACTTGATTTCTGTTTCGCAACTTCTTGAGGATGGTTTGGAAGTGCGTTTTAAGAAGGGCAATTTTTCTGTGTTTGATTCTAGAGGGTCTTTGATTTGCCAGATCTTACCATTTAGTAAAGTTTTTCGAATTCACTTCTCTAGTTCTTTTGGCCCTTCTCGTTGTTTGATTGTTGGATCCTCCTCTGAGCTCTAGAAGTGGCATAGGAGGTTAGGTCATTTGAGTTTTGATCTGCTAGTCAGGTTGAGCTCTATGGACCTCATCCGAGGATTGCCCAAGCTTAAGATGGAGAAGGATCTAGTTTGTCATCCCTGTCATCATGGGAAAATGGTTGCCGCTTCTCACTCACCTGTGACTCAGGTGATGACTTTGTATCCAGGCGAGCTTTTACACTTGGACACTGTTGGTCCAGCTCGGGTACGTTCAGTCGGTGGAAAGTGGTACGCACTTGTCATTGTTGACGACTTTTCTCGATTCTCGTGGGTTTTCTTTTTGGAGTCTAAGGATGAAACATTTCAGTTTGTTCATGATCTGATTTTGAAGCTGAAGAATGAGAACTATGGTCGGAAGCGAGCAATTCGCTCCGACAACGGCTCTGAGTTCAAGAACTCTCAGTTCGTCAGCTTCTGTAGTGATCAGGGTCTGGACCATCAGTTTTCTTCTCCTTACACTCCCCCACAGAACGGCGTTGTGGAACGAAAGAACCGCACGTTAGTCGAGATGACCAGGACGATGCTCGATGAGCACAGGACTCCTAGGCATTTTTGGGCTGAAGCC